>CM022297.1:521033560-521213199 GCA_011799875.1 Thinopyrum elongatum | reverse complement strand
GAGCTACGATTTAAAAGTTATTAATTTTCAAAGATTTAACTATTTCTGAAATTATTTTTATTAACAGAAAAGAGTTTGCCGTCAGCATGACGCGGGGATGACATCAGCATCACCAACGCACTGACCAGGTCAAACTGACCAGTGGCCCCACATCAGCCTCTGTTTTAAAACCAGTTTAATTAGCGAACTAATTCTAATTAACTACTGGACACCACCTGTCAGTGGCTAACTAACTTAATTAACTCTCTGCTATTGTATACAAATATTTTTAGTTAATAACACGTGGTGGGGGCCCTTGTGTCATTGACAGCTGGGCTGCCCAGTCAGCACTTGACTGGGTTCAAACCCAGTCAACTGGGACCCCCAGGGCCACTGGCAGTGGCTTTGGAGCGGGTCCCCACTCTCCACGTCTGGCGGCTTCGTGGATTGCTCCGGCGACAAAATTGCGGCGCGGCGCCCGGACCTCATCGGAAATGCCATCCGGCGCCGCAAAACACGGCGGTTGGTCTCGTTCGAACGGGGACAACATCCCGCATCGATCCTGCTTACTAACGAGCTAAAACAGCCGGAGTCGACGCTAGTTTGTCGCCGGCGGACGCCGAGTCGGTGTCAGTGGATCCAAGCGCTGCTCGGCACATGAAGGCGTGCTAGGGGCCGCGTGAGTTCGCACGAGCTCCAGTAGCTCGTGCTGGGCTCGGCCGCGCTGGACTGTGACGGAGGCCACGGCGTCGAGTTCGTCTGAGGCAGCGTGTTCGGGCGTAGCGTAGCAGCTAGCTAGTTAAGCGTGCGCGGCCCAATGTGGAGGGGAGAGGTGGAGTAGCTCACCGCGGGCACACGGTGGCCGTCGAGGCTTAGTAGCGTAGGCACTGGCTACGGAATCGAAGATGGTCGGACGGCGGCCCGAGAAAAGAAATGTCGCCAGGCTCGAGCAGTGATCCCGGCTCCAACTGGTTGGCGTCTGAAGACGCAGCGGACGACGGCGATCCTCTACGACTTAGCCGAGGCGTGTACAGTGGCCGAGGCCGCGGGAATCGACGCGACAACGGCAGCGCTGCGTTCGGATGAGTCCGGATCGAGATAGAAGGAGGGGAACATGAGGAGTGGGGCTAGGGTTATCCGAGGGAGTCCCTGGGTCGACCTATACCCATCGCGGCGGCAGCGGCGCCGGAGATGGCCAACACGTCCATCGCCGGCCGGATGCTGCACGCGCTGACACGGGGAGGAGGGAGACATCCTGTGGCTTGGGTCCTGCCTTGTGGCGCTGGGCCGAGGCCACAGTGCCTCCCTCCCTTTCTTTTCTCTAACTCCTTTTTCTGTTTTCTATTTACAGAGAGGAATTTTTTGATTAACTTAAGCTGCCAAATTGATTTGTTCAAGTGTGAATCTTGTTCACACAAGTGTATTGCAATTTCCGCATTGCCACAAAAAGTTTGGGGATTTTTGGGACTCATTTGTAGTTTACAAAAATAGAATAGAATTAGAATGCTGAAATGGTGCTGTTTATAATTGCTGATGCTCATCTTTGCTCAAGTGGAATGTTGTTATTCCTTAACAAATAAATGTTATGGAATATTTTGCTAACTGATAACATTTTTCCAGCAACGTTTGTCCCGCTTTAAATTTCATTTGATTTGATTGAATTTGAGACAAGTGTCACTTTTACTTAGTAAAATATATACATGGCACATAATTATACTTGTGACAGGGTTAACATCTGGGGATGTTTACAATTGCTGGGAGCACCCGCGCAGCCCCGGCAAAGCCCAGCGCCGCATGCATTACCGGGTCGTCCTGTAGCCCGCCGACGTCGGTTTGCCGGCAAGACTTCGGCCGGCCGGCGCCGGCTCGGCGCTCGCGCATCGGCTCGCCGATTGCCGCTCATGTTTCCATTCAGCTTTTCACCTATTCTTTGGTTCAATTTCGAAGCTCATTTTGAACATCGTCATATGTGTAGGAATATGGATTTCCGTGCGGGTCTGCTTCATGTTTGGTATTTTGGTAAGGCGAATACATTCCATCTTTTACTTTTTGCTAGAAACTGATATCTTTCCGTATAGATGGCTTTTCGGGGGTGTTTCGAGCCACTCCTTAGTAGAAAATTGAGGCTATGATGCGGCTTCATGTCGCATAGAGAGATAGTAAGAGGGAGCAACGTCTACTTCTTAAGAACCAAATATACAATGAAGTACCGCTTGTTGGATCGCAGAACTTTCAGAAGAATGTCTCCCGATCGATATGTGTAATATACGTGCCCGCCCTATCGTTTTCGCAAAACCTCTAACAAACAATATGTTGCATAAAGTCCCACTCGCTGATCAACTAATCCTAATGTTATATGGGGCGATCATGAGATGTGGTCCAACTAGTGGAGCAGTTATGGAATTTTGATATCTTCTAAAATTATATATTTTTTTTTGTGGGGTCTTGGTTTCTTTGTCTTACTATTCTTCTAGCAAGATTTTGGTGAATTACTTGCATCATCTCTGTGAAGAAAATAAAAAAGTCAAGAAATTTATGTATTATGTGTGAAATTGAATGCAAATTTCGGATTTGCGGGCCCGCGGTCTGTATTGGCCATGGGGCGGCGCCCGAGCCAGGGTTCCTGTATCAGTTTTACGTCTTGGGCCGTTTCCCCCGGTGGCATTTCGCTGTCAAAGCTTTGTCGACCGTAAAAGAGCATACCGTTCCGCGAATATCCTTTTTTTACCCTGTTCTTTTCTTCCTATTTGCGGGGTTGTCTCCCGCTTGACTCTCCGGGGCAGTATCTTGATATCTCCTCTCGCTTGGCCGGTCCTGGCCTTTTTCAGCTGTCCTGTCCTATATTCCCCTTATTTCCCTGGCTTTGATTTTTTCTTGTTGGCTCGCTTGGCCCGGCCAAAACCGTTTTTTTTCGTCGAACTGTATACGCATTTGCGGGTCAGCGTTTTGCGGGGTCTACAGATATGCTCTTACCATCGCTTTTTCCGCATGTTTGAATTTTGACTCGGTAAATTTTAAACCATTTATACTCTGATAACTTTGTTGAGTTTCTCTAACATATAAACGTGTTTTCTTACGATAAAAACACACGAAATTGCAATTACATGTTATAATATATGTTATTTGAATGATGTTCTAATATTATACTGATTCTGATCATCTTTATGCTGTCAAATTGCGATTTTCTCAGGATTGTTGTCTTCATGAATGTTAGCTTGCAAGGTGCAATCATTTCATTGCTTGGGGCCCCCCAAAGCCTTTTTTTGCTCAGTCGTATGTACTCAGCACAGGATGTGTTTGCGTCCTTTACAATTTAGTGTGTTTCTCCTTGCTGGTACATGATAGAAAAAATAAATCTTGGTTGCTTACATTGGGAGAGGTATGGAATGTAAGAATAATGGAGTTGTCTTCCGATATTACAGATATGACCCTTGCCTTGACGAAGGTGGATTGTGGCCACACTGCTGTATTGGCAAAATAATTGAACATATGAAGTTTGTAATCTTGAGCCTCCAGCAGAGCCTGGTTATTCTGAAAATGTTGGTTTTGTGCCCTCCTTGTTGTTGTACATCTTATTCTGTTTATATTTCTATACTATGACAAAAGTTGGCAAAAACATCTAAATCCCCTCCAAGTTTAATGTTTGGTGCCATCCAGTTTTATGCATGGCTAATTCCAGGCCGATCCTCATGCTACCTTGGAGGTGTCGCGGTGGCTGCAGGTTGGCCTTCGGCTGACAGTGTGCATTCCATTGACGCTGAAGGCCAACCAGTGCCTGGGCTCGGCCCATTTTTCTTTTTTGTTCTTGTTCTAAAGAATCATCCTAAAAAATATTGTATGGGGATTGGAACTCCAACCCTCCCTCGTTCAGTCCGGCAGTTCTTCCTTTTGTGTCAAAATTATTTTCTTTTTTTCTCTTCTTCCATCCTAGAGCTAAAAAACATGACGTCTTTAAATTTTTTCTTCCTGATTTTTCTTGTCTATCGTTCGCGTTTTTTCCTGTGATTTTTCCGTGTTTCCTTTTTTTCTTTTACTAATTACTCAAACTTTGTTCAAAAAATTTGTCAACTTTTCCTGAAAATCAATGAACTTTTTTTCATTTCATAAACTCATTTCAAAATTGACAACTTGTTTCCAAATTTGTGACTCTAGCAAATCGATGAATCTTTGTCTCAAATTCATGACTTTTTTTTTTCAAGATGAATGCTTTTAAAAATATGAACATTTTTTCCAAGTTTTGATGTACTTTGTTTCAAAATCGGGAACTTTTTCAAACACATGATCGTTTTTCATTGTTGTAAACTATTTCATGCATTAGTGCACTTTTTTTCATTTTCATGACTTTTTTTTCAATTTGTCACTATTGTGAATGCATTAAACTTTTTTGCATTAATCCATTTTTTTATGCATTTCGTGAATTTTCCAATTTATTTATCCAAAAATCCATGTTTTCAATAATGTTTCTAAAGTAATAAAATCTCACGGGTACGCTCGTTCTTAAAAATCCATGGGATTCAGCAAAGCGTATATGGCCATTTTTAGTGTTCGAACCAAAGATGGTTTAAAAAGTGTCCTCTTCATGCTAATTAGGTCTGACCAAGAATGTTTAAAAAAAGAAATCAGTAGGAGAAAAGAAAGTAATAAACAACTTATTTTTCTTCAATGCAGATTTCCTCTTTGTTGATTTCGCTACCTGTAATCCGTTCTGTAAATCGTTTTGTTGTCTTTCGTGCTTGGGTCTATTAGCACTAACAGGACCATGTCAATTCACCTTGTACTCCACCCCTTCTTTTTTATACGTGATTTGCTGCAAGCAAAAAATGTTCAAGGTTATTATAATTGGCAGCCCCTTGTGGCTGCTTCTTAGATTTATCTAATCAGGCGGTCTTGGTTGGGACTGAAGCGTTTGCAGTTCTATGTAGACACCTACAGAATTTGTATGCGCTATGTTTTTTTGAATAAACCAGCGAATAGAGATACACTAGACGCATAATTTTTTTCTCTTAGAACAGTCACAGTGATCATAATCGTTTACTTTTTTCACTAAGAAGAAGAACAGAGCCATAAGGATAGGAACCGGTATAAAGAAAGTAAGCACATACAAGAAAAGAAAGCCACAAAAAAACAGCACGCACACCCGTCAGTTTAGCATAATGAAGCAATAAGTAATGCACCAGTAACATGGTGGACAAACAAAAAACTGAGGCACAAAAACAAACCTGACATCAAGCGAAGAACTGGAGAGCCCATAGTGTTGACTGCAAAGCAATTGAAGAACAGAGAACAACTGTTGGAACGTGCACAATTTCAAAAAAATTCTATGCTCCAGCAAGATCTATCTAGGATGCATATCAACGAGAGGGGGAGAGTGTGTTCTACTACCCTCGTAGACCGCAAGCGTGAAGCGTTAGGTTAACGCGTTTGATGTATCGAACTTCTTCACGATCCAACACCGATATCTAAGTACCGAACGTATGGCCCTCCGTGTTCATCGCACACATTCACTTCATACTCCCTCGAAACTCTTGAATCCAGTAAGGGTCGCGAGGAGATGTTCCGTTCAGCACACTGCTGGTGATGGTGTTGGTGATTGTGATCCGCGGCAGTGGCTTCGCCTAAGCACTACGACCTATGACCGGAGGAGTAAACTGTGGCGGGGCACCCGCACACGGCTAACGCGAACCTTGGTGTTTCCTTTGGGGTGTCCCCCCGCCTCCGTATATAAAGGGGGGGTGAGGAGGCGGGCCGCCTAGAGTGGGGCGCGCCAAAAGGGGGGGAGTCCTACCCTACTAGTACTCCCGGTCCTAAGTAGGATTCCCTTTCCTTCCGTAGTAAGGGGGAAGGGAAAGGGGGGGGGGAGGTTGGAGGAGAAGAAGGAAAGGGGTGCCACGCCCCCACCCCATAATTCGGTTTGGCTTGGGGGGCGCGCGCACCACCTGGCCGCCGGCCCCTCTCTCCTAGGGCCCAATGAAGGCCCAATAGTCCCCCGGGGGTTCCGGTACCTCCGCTTACTGCCTGAAAAATGTCCGAACCTTTCCGAAACCTTCCTGTTCCCGAACATAACCTCCAAGTAATCGTCTTTACCTCTCGACCATTTCGAGACTCCTCGTCATTTCGTGAGCTCATCCGGGACTCCGAACAAACTTCGGTCACCAAACACCATACTCATAATAACAAATCGTCATCGCAACGTTAAGCGTGCGACCCAATACGGATTCGAGAACTATGTTAGACATGATCGAGACACATCTCCGATCAATAAACCAATACGGAACCTGATGCTCATATTGTTCCTACATATTCTACAGATCTTTCTCGGTCAGACACATACACATACGTTTGTCCCCTTTGTCATCGGTAATGTTACTTGCCCCGAATTCGATCGTCGGTATCTTCCTACCTAGTTCAATATCGTTCCGGCAAGTCTCTTTACTCGTTTCCCGTAGCATCATCCCGTGCAACTCATTGACACTTGCTTGCAAGGCTTCTATCTTGATGTGCACTTACGAGAACGGCCCAGAGATACCTCTCGTCATACACGGATTACAAATCCTATCCTCGATCTATGCCAACTCAACAACCACCTCGGAACACTGTGAGCATCTTATAATCACCCAGTTACGTTGTGCACGTTTGATAGCAACAAGTTTCCTCCGGTATTCGAGAGTGTATATTCTCATAGTCAACGAGGACCATGTATAATTATGAAGAAAGTCAATAGGCAACTAAAACTTAACGATCATTATGCTAAGCTACACGGATGGGTCTCGTACAATGATGTGATCCCGTTCATCAAATGACAACTAGATTCTATGGTCATTGGAAACTTAACCATCTTTGATTACGAGCTAGTCTATAGAGGCTTACTAGTGGACACTGTTTTTTGGTCTATGGTATCCACCATGTATCAGTTTCCCGTATACGTTCTAGCATGAACTAATAAACATTTAGCACTAATAGGGAAATATAATAACAACTTTAATTATTGGCCTCTAGGGCATGATTTCCTTAGTCCCCACTTGCACTATGAGTCAATATCTAGATACATTGTAGGATTCCTAACACCCATTAGTCTTGGTGCTAATCATGTTTTTGCATGCGTGAAAGATGCTTAGTCAACGGGTCTGCTATCTTTAGATCCGTTGTAATTTTGCAGAATCTCTATGCTCGCATCCTTGACTTGATCACGGATAGAGTTGAAGCGTCTCTTATGTGTTTGGTTCTCTTGTGAAACCTGGAATTCCTCGCCAAGGGCATTGCTCCATGTTGTCACAAAAGATTTTCTTGGCCCGATGCACTAGGTATTACACACTATATCGATATGACTACTTGCATCCAACTCCTTCATTGCTCGCTTCCAAAGCAGCTTTGGTTACTCCGCTTCACACTAGATCCCGCCTGTAACCCTGCTTGGAACTGCACCACTGACATGCTCCACCTTCCAATATAACACGTATGCCGGTTGTGCGAATAGCGTCATCCGGATCGTGCACAGCTAGCATCGACGTAACCGTTTACGACGAGCTCTTTGGTCACCTTCCATAAACAGAAACATTACTTAGTTTCTTTTCAAGTACTTCATGATGTCTACCCTCTATCCAGTACCCACTCCTGGATTACTTTGGTACCTCCTGCAGACTATACGCAAGGCACCACATCGGTCTGGTACACCAGCATAGCATACATGATAAACTATGGCTGAGGCTAGGCAACTTTCATTTTCTCTCTACTCTCTTCTGGCAGTGGTCGGGCATTGAGTCTGACTCAACTCACCCTTGTAACACAGGCAAGAACCCTTGCTTTACTGATCCATTTTTGAATGCTTCAAAACTTTATCAGGTAGGTGCTTTGTGAAAGTCCATTAATCGTCTTGATCTATCTATTCTATAGATCTTGATGCCTAATATATAAGGCAAGCTTCACCGAGGTCTTTCATTGAAAACTTTTTTTTTATTTTTTCAAGTATCCTTTTTATGCTATCCAGAAATTCTATATCATTTTCCCAATCACAATCTGTCCATCTCACATATACATATTAGAAATGCTACAGAGCTCCCACTCACTTCTTGTAAATACAGGCTTTCTCCAAAATTCTGTATAAACCTATCTTTGAATCACACATCAAAAGCGTATATTCCAGCTCCGAGATGCTTGCACCAGTCCATAATGGATCGCTGGAGCTTGCACACCTTTTAGCACCTTTAGGATCGACAAAACCTCTGGTTGTAATCATATACAGCTCTTCTTTAAGATATCCATTGGAAGGAATGCATGTTTTGCCATCCATTTGCCAGGATTTCATAATCATAAAATGCGACATTGTACATGATTCGGACATGACTTAAGCACACTACGGGTGAGAAAGTTCTCATCGTAGGTCAAACCCCTTGAACTTGTCGAAAATCTTTTGCGACCAATCAAGCTTGTAGACGATGATATGACCATCAGCGGCCGTCTTCTTCTTGAAGATCCATTTAATTCTCATTGGCTGCCGATCATCGGCAAGTCCACCAAGTCCATACCTTTGTTCTCATACATGGATCCTATATCAATTCAATTCGGGATGGCCTCAAAGCCATTTTTCGGAATCTGGGCTCCTCATTTGCTTCTTCATGTTCGTAGTTCGCATGGTCTAGTAAACATGACTTCCAGAATGGATTACCGTACCACTCTGGAGTGATCGTACTCTGTTTGATCTATGTGTTCAGTATTACTGATCTGAAGTTTCATGATCATCACATTAGCTTCTTCTCTAGTTGGTGTAGGCATACGGGACAGATTTCTCTGATGAACTACTTTCCCAAATTGAAGGAGGTAACAGTTACCCTCAATCAATTTTACTTTCCTCCCACTCACTTCTTTCGAATCAAACTCTTTCTCTAGAACGGATCCCTTTTTAGCAAAAAATCTGCCTCGGATCTTGATGAAGGTGTACCCAACAGTTTCTTTTGGGTATATCCTATGAAGACGCACTTCTCCGATTTGGGTTCAGCTTATCAGGCTGAACTTTTTCACATAAGTCATCGCAACCCCAAACTTTAAGAAACTAACTTAGGTTTCTTGCCAAACCACAGTTCATACGGTGTCGTTCCTCAACGGATTTAGATGGTGCCTATTTTAACGTGAATGCAGCTGTCTCTAATGCATAACCCCAAAACGATAGTGGTAAAATCGAAGAGACTCATAGATCGCACCATATCAATAAAGTCCGGGTTTACGACGTTCAACACATCCTTTACGCTGTGGTTGTTCCAGGTGGTGTGAAGTTGTGAAACTATTCCACATTGCTTTAAATGAAGGCCAAACTCCGTAACCTCAAATATTCCCTCCACGATCAGATGCGTAGAAACTTTATTTTCTTGTTACATGATTCTCCACTTCCCTCTCTGAAATTCTTTGAACTTTCAAATGTTTCAGACTTGCGTTTCAGTCAGTAGATATACCCATATCCTGCTTTAAAATCATCGTGAAGGTCAGAAAACGCTACCCGCCGCGAGCCTCAATCTCATCGGACCGCAATCATCGGTATTTATATTTACATGAAGTCTTAGCTCCTCCATTGTTCGGTAGAACGTGAGTTTTAGTCATCTTGCCCATGATGCATGGTTCGCAAGCATCAAATGATTCATAATCAAGTGATTCGAAAGTCCATCAGTCATGGAGTTTCTTCATGCGCTTTACACCATATGACCTAAACGGCGTGCCAACAAAATATGTTTTTCATTCATTTTAACTTTCATCTTTTGGCATCAATATTAATGAATATGTGAATCATCAATCGGAGATTCTAAAATAGACCACTCTTCAAGGTGCATGACCAAAAAGATATTACTCATATAAATAAAACAACATTCTTCTTCCGCTTTAAATGAATAACCATCTCCGCACTAAACAGTCCATATATAATGTTCCAATGCTCAACGCTTGGCACCAATAACAATTTATTCAGGTCTAAAACTAATCCCGAAGGTAGATGTATGAGGTAGTCGTGCCGACGGCGATCACCATCAACCTTGGGAACCTTTCCCCGACACTCATCGTCACCTCTCCTTAGCCAATCGTTCGTTTAATCAGTAGCCCCTATTTTCGAGTTGCAAATATGAACAGAACCATATCAAAACCCCGGCGCTACTACGAGCCTTATAGGTCACATCATAACATGTATATCACATATACCTTTTGTTCTTCTTTGCATCCTCTTATCTGCCAAATACTTGGGGGCAGTTCGTTTCATGTCCAGTCCTTTGCATTTAAGCACTCAGTTTTAGGCCTTTTGGTCCAGACTTGGGTTTCCTTTCCCGGAGTAGCACTTGCTTGCCTCCTTCTTGAATTTCCCCTTCCTTCCTTTATCCTCCTATTTCTTGAAACTAATGGTCTTGTGACCATCAACACTTGATGCTCTTTCCTTGATTTCTATTCACTCCGCATCCTTGCCATTGCGAAAGCTCGGCGATTGGTTGTTGTTCATCCCTTGCATATTATAGTTCATCACGAAGCCTTGATAGCTTGGTGGCAGTGACTGGAGACTCTGTCAATGACACAATCAACTGAGATTACTCCCCAGCTGAGTCAAGTGATTGTAATACCCAGACCTTGAGTATGTTGTCACTGACAGAACTGTTTTCCTCCATCTTGTCAGCATAGAAACCTTGTGGGAGATTTCATATCTTCTCACTCGTGCATTTGCTTGAATATTAACTTCAACTCCTGAACATCTCATATGGTCCCCATGACGTTCAAAACGTCTTTGAAGGTCCCGATTCTAAGCCGTAAAGCCATGCACAACTGAACATATCGATAGTCATCATATTTAGCTTGCCAGACATTCATAACATCAGCTTCTGCGTCTGCAGGGGCTGTTCACCTAGCGTGCCACAGGATACTTCTTCTTAGCAGTGCAATGAGGATAATCCTCAAGTCTACGACCCAGTCTGTGTAGTTGCTACCATGAATCTTTCACTAGCTTTCTTCTAGGAACGCATTAAATTCCAAGGGACACGGTAGCACGGCCATTGATCTACAATATAGATATGGCAAAAACTATCCAGGACTAAGTTCATGATAATTATTACTTAAATCATATTTACTTAAGAACTCCCACTTAGATAAACTCCCTCTAGTCATCTAAATGATCAGTGATCCATATCAACTACAACCTGTTCCGATCATCACTGAGATGATTTAGGAGAAGGATGGTATGATCAGGAGTTTCAATGTGAACATCTCTATGTTGATCATATCTATATAATATTCACGTTCGAAGCTTTCGTCTCAGTGTTCTGAGGCCATATCTGCATATGCTAGCTCGTCAATTTAACCCCAGTATTCTACATCTACACTGCAAAACTGGCTGCACCCGTTGGTATGTGAACGTAGAGCTTATCACACCCGATCATCACGTGGTGTTCTCGGCACGAACTACTGTAGCAATGGTGCCTACTCAGGGAGAACCTTAACCTTGAAATTTTAGTGAGGGATCATCTTATAATGCTAATGCCCCGTCGTATAAGAAAAATAGATGCATCAGGATAAACATCACATGCAATCATAATATTGAGATATATGGCCTCATCATTTTGTGCCTTTGATCTCCATCTCCAAACGCACCGTCCTGATCTCCATCCTCGTCACCGGCTTTGACCCTTGATCTCCATCGTAGCGTCGTTGTCATCTCGCCACTATTGCTTCTACGATCATCGCTACTGCATAGTGATACGGTAAGCAATTACATGCGATTGTCATTTCTACAATAAAGCGACAACCATAAGGCTCCTTGCCAATTGCCGATAACTTTTACAAACATATCATCTCATACACATACGGGATCACATCATGTCTTGACCCATATCACATCACAACCATGCCCCTGCAAAAAACAAGTTAGACGTCTCTCCACTTGTGTTGTTGCAAGTTTTACGTGGCTGCTACGGGCCGCTTAGTAAGAACTGTTTCTTACCTACTCTCAAAACCACAACGATTTGTCGTCAAGTGTGCCTGTTTTAACCTGTCAACAGGACCGGCCGTATCAAACTTGATTCAACTAAAGTTGGAGAAACGACACCAACTTCGCCCAGCCACCTTGTTGCTAAGCACTCGGTAGACCGATTCTTATGAACACGGTCATGTAAATTGGTCCAGGCCGCTTCAATCCAACTACTATACTGCCGAATCAAAAGTAATGCATTGGTGGTAATCAGTTGATATTATCGCCACAACTCTTTTGTGTCTACTCGTGCATATCATTACGGCATAGACCCTGGCTTGGATGCCACTGTTGGGAACCGTAGCATGGCAATTTCAAAAAAATTCTAACGCTCACGCAAGATCTATCTAGAGATGCTAGTCACGAGAGGGGGGATGTGTGTCCTACGTACCTCGTAGAGCCGATAAGCTGAGCCGTTAGGTTAGTGCACGTTTGATGTAGTCAAAAACGTCTTCATATCCAACCGATTCAAGTACCGAAAGTACGGCACCTCCGTGTTCGCACACGTTCGCTCGATGACGTCCCTCGAACTCTTATCCAGTAGAGGGTCGAGGGAGAGTTCCGTCAGCACGCTAGGCGTGGTGACGGTTTTGGTGATGTTATCCGCGCAGGGCCTTCGCCAAGCACTACGACCTATACACGAGGAGTAACTGTGGAGGGGGCACCACACACCCGCTTAAGGACAATCTTGGTGTGTCTTTTGGGGTGTGCCCCCCGCCCTCCGTAATAAAGAGGGTGGAGGAGGGCGGCCGTCCTAGAGGGGGCGCGCCAAAAGGGGAGTCCTACTAGGACTCCCAGTCCTAGTAGGATCCCTTTCCTTTCCGGAGAAAGGGGGGAAGGGAAAGAGTAGAGAGAAGAGAAAGGGGGGCCGCGCCCACCCACCCCTAGTCCAATTTGTTTGGGCCTGTGGGGTGCGCGCCAATCACACTGGCCCCGGCCTCCTCTCTCCGTCGGCCATGAAGGGCCCATATGTCCCCCGGGGGTCCGGTACTCCCGGTACTCCAGGAAAAATGTCCCAACTTTTCCGAAACCATTCCGGTGCCGACACTAACCTTCCAATATATCAGTCTTTACCTCCTCAACTATTTGAGACTCCCTCGTCAGTCCGTGAGTCTCATCCGTGACCCGCAACAACTTCGGTCACCAAACACATAACTCATAATACAAATCGTCCTCGAACTTAACGTGCTGACCCTCGGTTCGAGAACTATGTAGCATGATCGAGACACATCTCCGATCTATAACATAACGAACCTGATGCTCATATGGTCCTACATATTCTATGAAGATCTTATCGGGTCAACGCCTACATATTACGTTGTTCCCTTTGCATCGATTCTTTCCCGAGAATTTGATCGCTTCGGTATCTTTCATACCTAGTTCAATCATCTCGTTTCTGCAATCCTTTACTCCTGTTTTCGTAATGGCATCATCCCATGAGTACACATCATTGATCACTTGCTTGCAACGGCTTATCTTGATGTGCCTTACCGGAGGCCCAGATATACTCTCCGATACACCGGAGTGACAATCCTAACTCGATCTATGCCAACTCAACAAACAACCTTCGGAGACAACCTTAGAGCATCTTTATAATCACCCGGCGGGAGCACTTACATGGTGACGTTGATAGACACAAGGGTTCCTCCGGTATTCGAGAGTTGTATAATCTCATATTACGGAACGTGTATACGTATTGAGAAAGCATAGCAATAAAAACTAACGACATATGTCAAGCTAACGGATGGGTCTTGTCCATCACATCATTCTCCTAATGATGTGAATTCAGTTTCATCAAATCAACAGTCTGTTGGTCAGGAAACTAACCATCTTGATACGCGACTGTCTCTAGTAGCGGCTTACTAGGACACTGGTTTTGTCTATGTATCCACCATGTCCAAGTTTTCCGGTTAATTACAATTCTAGCATGAATAATAAAACATTATTCATGACATAAGAAAATATAAATACAACTTTATTATTGCCCTAGGTCTATTTTCCTTCAACACATCAGGATCTGCCAAAAGTGAGAAAGGGCGTACAGAGGCGACGCAGCCAAGACATGTGTTTAAAAGGAAACTCCCAAGACTGCCACAAACCTGCAGCAAGAAGGCAACGACAATACGATCAAAGGAGTAAGCAGCCCGAACTCACAGCCACGTAATAACCACAACGGCAAAACAGAAACAGAGCAATAAGGATTCAGAATACACTACAGCAAGAAAAAAAGACCTAATGGGACACCTGAGAGCATAAGGTTCATTTTACTGGATGATTAATCACTTGCATGCATCATGAGCAACAAGACAACCAATCACCTGCGTGTTATTAGCAAGCACCAAAAAAAGAACAGAGGCATAAGGGAAGCACAAAAAAACCTACCAGACCATGAAACCACAGGTTAATTTTTAGATAGTTAATTAACTTGCATGCATCAGTGGACAACCAAACAGCTATGACCAAAGGAACCTGCCCCTACCATGACCCTGAAACTATAGTTATTTATTTGGATAGTTTAATTTAACTCTGCATGCATGAGTGAGCCACCAAACTTAGAATAACCTGACATGAACTTGCATGTAGCCAGTGAGCATAGAAGTCCGACTAGCAAACAAACAAAAGACCTATGACCCCCTAGACCGGAGGTTATATTTTATTGGGTAGTTAACTAACTTGCATCCATTGCCGAGCAACAAAACATCCAGATTGCATTATAAGAACCATACTAACCAAGCGACAGCAAGTGATGAGTCAAACTTGGAATGCACATATTAAAACAGGAAGTTATCTGCCGATAAGAAAGCACATACATGAAAAGCAGCAGCAATTGAGTTGGGCATCACACGACATTGACAAAACAATAGAGCAGGCAGTGCAGAACGGATTACCTGAAACAGAGAAACCGCACAAGCATGAGATGTGAATACAATAAATGAATACACACACACCTCTCGAAAGCAAGACCGGTGAATCTAAGGAGACTACAGGGAAGAGGGCGCTCGCTTTTTGTATGACCCTATGCACACAAGTGTTTGGCTTTTCCAATGTAACAATGAGATCACCCCACAGCATCCAGGATGGCTTAAGAAATAAATCCAGCAAGCATGCCGAACCTTTCTCCTCGCCATGACATAAGGACAGAGAATGACAAAAAACCTGGACACGCACAAATACAAGAAAAGATCCATGTCATTTCCATAGCATTTATCAACCAGAACACTAGCACGGAGGAGATCCACCTCTGCGAGCAGCCGCAAACCAGCCGAAGGACGAAACCAAGCGACTGATTGACCCGCACAAAACAAGGCAGTTCCAGTATTTGTTTGCCCAACTAACTTAACTTTTGTGTATCAACAAGTAATCAACCCCCCCACCCCTATACGCATAACAAAATGGAAAATCAGGTACCAGTGGAATGATAAGGAAGGAGGAAGAAAAAAGCTCACCTTTGCTGGCATCTCCCTCCATGAACTGAATCTGTACTCGCCTCTCCTCCTCTGCAGGAGTCACCTGGTGGGTGCTCGACCAGCCCATCGTGGCCTGCCTACCCGTCTACCCGTCTCCCCATGTTTAACATGATAGTTGAGTGAGGAGGAACGGCAGTGAGAAGAGGACCAGGGAAATAGAGAAATCAAAAAGGGAAGGGCTCACCGCAACAGCCAGAGTACGAGAGGCCGGCCCGTCGGAGGTACGTGAGAGGATCGGCCAGAGGAAAGGACGGGCCCCGTCGGGCTGTGTGTGTGTGCTTGCTGCTCTACTCCTCCTGTCGAGCCTGGATCACGGCCGCGCTCCTCGGCTTCGGCTCGAGTGGGCGCTGCCATGGAAGGAGAAACCGCCTGGTTGCCTCTTGCCGCATCCCCAGATTGTGGCCTCCTCTGGCCACAACGCGGTCTGGGCCGTGCTCCGGTTGCGGAGGCAAGGGAGGAGAGGGGTTGGAGGCGGAGGGGGTGAGGCGGAGGTGAGGAACTGAGACGGCCAGGAGGGAAGGGAGAAGTTGTGGTGGCGGCGGCATCATGGGGAAGGGGGAGGGAGGAGAGAGGAGAGACTGCAGGATATATTTCATCCCCATCAGTCTTCGCCGCATTCTTTTCAGGCACTAATTGTGGAAAATTTCGGTCTGGAAATCGGAGTCCAAAGAACTCTTTTTTGACTCCAATCTGAGAGGATTCTCTAGAATCCTAGTGTCAATCCAAAAGCACCCAAAAGTTGATTTTCCCAGAATCCTGAGATTTTGGCAAGTCCCACCAAAGAAAACGTTTCAAATATAAGTGTACCCCTATCCCATGGAAAAATTACGCCCCGGAAATGCCACTAGCCCATCCACTGCGCGGAGGAAAACGAGCTAGCGCTTGCGCTCCGGCGCCCCTGTTCGCATCAGGGAAGAAACTCCTAGCCCGCACAGGGCTAGTGGTTGCCCGCCCGCCGCCGGACCCACCCCGCCGCTCAGGTTCCTTCCGCCGCTGGCCTTATCTCCCTCCGGCGCCCCTCTTCCTTCACTGCCGTCCTCCCCTCCGCCCTTCTCCGCCAACAACCAGCGAACTGCACCTCGACG
The DNA here is from genome assembly GCA_011799875.1 of Thinopyrum elongatum. Classification (NCBI taxonomy): domain Eukaryota; kingdom Viridiplantae; phylum Streptophyta; class Magnoliopsida; order Poales; family Poaceae; genus Thinopyrum; species Thinopyrum elongatum. Next base: position 521,196,685 of record CM022297.1, on the reverse strand, counting down.
CGCCTACCGATGTCCACCGGTGCTGCACCTCGACGCACGAGACCCACCCCGGAGGAGCAGAACACACCCGGTGAGGCAATCCTCTTTCTCTATCTCTTTGTTCTTCTTTTTTCTTATGCTAAGTTGGATAGCTGACTGATTTATGTTGCATAGTGTAGATGGATTGATGCGTTGGATTTGTTAGATAGATGGCTGGATTTGTTGCTTGATGCTGGTTATATGAGTGGATGGTGCTAAAAAAAAATTGGTGTGTGTCTACTGTCATGCTACTATGGTTTTGCTACTTGCTACTGGATGGATGGATGGTTGTACTGGTGCTATTGCTACTGAAGATGTTGTTACATTGATTTTTTATGTAGAATCTAATGTGAATAATGGTGAATGTAATGGTAGATGGAGAAAGGGTCACAGAACCCAAAGCAAATTGGTGACAATGTGCTCATACATTTTTTATGAATGCGTGCGTAGAGGAGGTTCGGCAAATAACTCCGCAACGGTGGTTATTGTCGGACATGGAACAAGCTAATTTGCATAAAAGTTTCAATCAACGCTCTGAAAACCATCGATTCGACCCGGCACAAATCAAAAATATAGTGGGGTGTATTGTAGACGAGTAGCAACACATGTGAACATTGACCAGCAAGCACTCTGGCTTGGTAGAGATGAGCATACACCACCTTTGCAGCTACATGAGTGGTGGGCAATTGACGATAAAGGTATTTGTTGTGCATGTAATTCTAAATAACGATCAAATGTTGCTTCGTTTTGATATAACATGTGGTGCTATATGATTACAGGCACATCCATAAGCTGCCAAGTTTTCTATGCTCCACCTAGCGGAGGATGAAAAAATGTCAGAGGTTTTCGATACACTTTGTGTTCACAAATGAGCCATGCGAGGTGCCCCATCCCTCGATCAAGGTGATCCTCTCGAATCAGTTTTGGAGGATGACTCAGGGTGTGATATCAGGAAGCCAGTACCCCTGTTCAAATCGAGCCAAGGGTGTGAAGAAGAGGGCGTGTCCTTATCTCGCCAAGTTCCAAAGATGAATGACAAATGGCAAGTGAGAATGCCTAAAAATGAGGCTTTTGTACGCATGGTGGACATCTTGGTGCAAGAGACCAAGAGGGATTCGAGGAGATTGCAAGGGAGAAGAGGGAGGCGAGGAGGGGCAAAGGGAGAAGCTGGATAAGAGAAAGGCAAGGGAGAGGAGGGATGCGAGAAGAGGGATGTAAAGAGGATGAGTGTGGATCCCAACAGACAAGATATGAAACAAAGATTGTCCTGGTGGAAGCGGATGGGCAAACCAGGAAGTGATGAGCATTTTTTATGCTACATTTCTTTCATGGAAAAGAATATCGTGATATTTTCTCCACTTTCACGCTCATGAACCTCTTGCAAGGCTTGGATGGATAGAGAAGGATGTGGAGCTCAATAATAAGTAGAAACATCTATGTTTTAATTGCTTTCTACCAGACGTATTACTTTAATGTTGTGAGCTCAGCTACTTGCTTTGGAGGTGTTACTTTTGTTGAACTAAGCTACTTTGGCTTTGGAGCATTACTGTTTATCTGAACTGTGTTGTTATCTATATTTACACTATGTGCATTTGTGTGGCAGATGGATAATCCAGAAAAGAAACAAGAAGATAAAGGAATTTGAGGCGGCCAGGTTTATGTTGCTATGATGTGGCGTCGTCAAGTGTGACACTTCGCCGTACGCCCGACCCAAAAAGTTACATCTTGTTACGCCTCCAATGGGTAAGGAAGGAGAAGATATGCAAAGCTTTCTATGCTAGTTCAGAATGAAAGGTCACGTGTTTTTGCACGTGCATGATCTGTTAGGTCAGAAGTATGGGCTTGAGTCAACTTGCAACTATTTCATCATCCAAAAAGCATTGGCACAATTTTTATGGCTGTGGTTACATGTCAGACAACTGTAATGTGCGATCGTTTTGCACATAGTCCGTTCTGGTCATTATAAAAATTCCAGATTCCATGCTTTGAGTGTAGTACGACCGCATGGCCGTGTGATTACATAGACCAATTGATCCAACTTTCTCGTCGAACCACACCCCAGTACTTAAAAACAAGTTTTGGCCTGCATTTCAACTGCCTATTATATCCATGATGGAACACACATTCAGTGTGCTTGTGCCTAAGGATGTTGGAGCCCAACACGGAATAGGAAAGGTTTACACATTGAAAGTTTGGCAGTGTGTGTATTTTGATATGATGGTTTCCACGTTTGTTGTTCCCGGTGACCCAGATCTGTATGACACACGTGTATGGACGATGCCATATTGTTATGATCACTTTCCACCAACCCCCCACAGTAACATCTCGCTGTTCCATATTGGTTTAACAGGATGGGTATGTTGGTAAATTTTCCTATTTCTTTGATGTCGTACTGTAGATAAATATTATTTGTCGACTCCAGATATCCAAACTGGTTGGATATCTATCTCCATACAATGGGCAAACATACCATGTACCAGATTTCCAACAACACCCCACCAGTCTGGGAGAGATGATACAGTCACCATCGACATTCTCGTTTGCGAAATGTCATCGAAAGAACATTTGGTGTTCGCAAGATGAAATGGCGAATTCTGTAGTTGCGAGGCATACCTCGTACAAACCGGAGACCCAAAAAATGAGTGTCACTGCAGTGCATATGTCTCCACATTGAAATTCGTGAATAGCAAGTTTACGTGATGAGCATTTTTGACAATTCGACAATGATGCATATTGCAACCTCCCTTGCGTTTACGGTGGGGCCAACGCTCTAACCACCAAAAGATGATGGTACCATGAACGCAATACGCAGGCATTGCTGCTATCTCGTACCTTGAGATTATCCTTTTTTCGTTCATCCACTTTTGTAATGAACAAATCTTTAAATCCATTCTAATGTAATTCAAAAGTATAAGCCTTTTTATGGCATTCTAAATCACTTTCGGTACTCATATTTGACTAGATACTGTGTAGAAGAACAAGGTGTTATAATTCATCAACAATTTCTGTCTCAGGTAGTACAGACATTTCAACACACACTCTTTCCAGAATCTCAATCCTACATCCCAGAAAGAACTCGACAACAGATGCTGGGTAGCAAGCGAGTTCTCGGAGAATTTTTCCAAAAATCCTTGATTCTTGCAGAATCCTGTGTGAAAAGAGTTGACCTTGCGTCGCTAATCCATCATCAACCGATACGAGGCGAAACCCACCTCGTTCTTCGATGCAACAGAAGCCGTGGTCCACCTTCCGTGACTCTTTAAGCAGCCATGATACGTAAGAAAACGACGGCTACCAGATGCCAGCAAGCCAAAAAAAAGCATTGTTGCAAACTCGATAACTAATCGTGCGGTCAAGACACGTGGTGTGCGCGGCGATGCCTCTAGAATGGCGGTGTTAAATGGTTTTATATGTCGATTCCAAAGTATAATTTAGGCTTGGTAACTTTGGAATCTCAGCGTGATAACTATGACATTACCATCCTGGTAACTTCATATTAGTGCCCTGGTAATAATAACATGATAAAGGTTGATAACTAGAACTGAAACAATGATATTTAGTCTTGATAGGTTTGATAACCTTCAACATTCAGACCTGGGTAACAAATATTATGTTAGGTTAATACTATATCTTAGAAGGTGATAACTAGAGCGTGAAATGCATGGTTAGAAGTATACATTAAAGCAGGATAATTTACAAATACATTATGGGGCATATACTTCAACAACTCTCCTCCCCGCCGGGGTTAAAAGTACCATGGTGTCTAGCAGGCAATAATAAAAGTGGTTTATTATTATATTTCCTTTCTCTGATAAAGGGTTTATTATTTCATGCTACGAATTGTAATGACCGGAAACTTAAATATATGTGTGGATACATAACAAATACCGTGTCCCTAGTGAGCCTCTAGAAGACTAGCTCGTTGATCAAAAGATGGTTAAGGTTTCCTAAACCATAGACATGTGTTGTCATGTACGTCTCCGTCGATCACTTCCTAATGCTTTTTTTCCTCTTTTTGGACTATTTCGCATGATTTGATGAAACTAACCCGGACTGACGCTATTTTCAGGCAGAACTCCAGGTGTTGTTTTTTTGTAGAAATAAAGTTACTCGGATGGAATAAACTTTTTTGGAGAATTATTTCAGAATATTAAAAAATACTGCGGTCAAGAACCACCGGAGGGGGCCCCTGGGTGAGCACACCCACAATGGTGCGCCCTCCCCCCCCCCCCACCCACCCCCGCCAAACAAAAAAAAAAAAGCCTGCCCCCCCTCCAGGCGTGCCCAGATGGGTTGTGCCCACCTGGTGGCCCCGCAGACCCTCATCCCGACTCCATAAATACTCCATAAATACCTATTTTTGGAGAAAAAAATCGGGGAGAAAGAATTATCGCGTTTCACGATACGGAGCCGCCGCCACCTCCTGTTCTTCATCAGGTGGCCACATCTGGAGTCTGTTCAGGGCTCCGGAGAGGGGATCTTTGATCTTCGTCATCACTAACTCTTCTCCATCGCCAATTCCATGATGCTCCCCACCAGGAGTGAGTAATTTCTTCGTAGGCTCACTGGTCGGTGAGGAGTTGGATGAGATTCATCATGTAATCGAGTGAGTTTTGTTAGGGCTTGATCCCTAGTATCCACTATGTTCTGAGATTGATGTTGTTATGACTTTGCCATGCTTAATGCTTGTCACTTTGGGCCCGGGTGCTATGATTTCATATCTGAACCGTTTATGTTTTCACCATTATATCTATGTTCTAGATCCGATCTTGCAAGTCATATTCACCTATTACGTGTTATGATCCGTAAACCCCGGAGTGACAATAGTCGGGATACTTTCCGGTGATGATCGTAGTTTGAGGAGTTCATGTATTCACTATGTGTTAATACTTTGTTCCGGTTCTCTATTAAAAGGAGGCCTTAATATCCCTTAGTTTCCATATGGACCCCGCTGCCACGGGAGGGTAGGACAAAAGATGTCATGCAAGTTCTTTCCATAAGCACGTATGACTATTTACGGAGTACATGCCTACATTATATTTATGAACTGGAGCTAGTTTTGTATCGCCCTAGGTTATGACTGTTATATGATGAATATCATCCAACGAATCCACCGATCCAATGCCTACGAATCTCCTACATATTGTTCTTGCTAAGTTATTACTGCTGTTGCTACTGTTATACTTGCTACAAAATCATTGCTATCACTGTTACCGTTACTATTTCTGTTACCACTACTATCAAACTACTGTGCTACTGATCATATTGCTGCAGATATTTAATCTTCAGGTGTGGTTGAATTGACAACTCAACTACTAATACTTGCAAATATTCTTTGGCTCCCCTTGTGTCGAATCTACAAATTTGGGTTGAATACTCTACCCTCAAAAACTGTTGTGATCCCCTATACTTGTGGGTTATCAAGACCTTTTTCTGGCCCCATTGCCGGGGAGCATAGCTATATTTGTTGAGTCACTTCGAATTATTATCTATTTATCATTATGAAGAATCTGAAAGATACCAAGACTAAGATTTTTCCCTCTAAGACGAGGGGAGGTAAAAAATTGCCATCTAGCTCTGCACTTGATTCACCTTCTATTTTGAGTAGACTTGCAACACCACCACATGCTATTAATCCTGATATATCGTAAGTTATTGATGATGCTACGTCTATGAATGCTACACATGATGATGCTAGTACCTTGCTTGATGGTAATATGCCACTAGATGAATTTCTTGATGAAAAAATTGCTGGAACTAAAGATATGGAACATGCTGAGACTGATGACATTATTGAAACTGATCAAGTACTTGAAACTGAAAATCTTGAAACACCTATTAGACCTAGCCCTCCTAGATATGAAATGGCTAAGATACCTGAAGGTTATGTTATGGATGAGGGAGACAGCTAGAGATTTTCTTGCCTGCAATGATAGAGATGATCTTAAGAAATTATTATGAAAACTGAAAGAAAAATATTTGAATGCTAGAATGAAATGTGATCCTAAGTTTGCAACTTCACCTATCTTTGTTGATGATAAGGATTATGAATTCTCTGTCGACCCAGAATTAATTACTTTGGTTGAATCTGATCCTCGTAGGATATGTAGGAACCAATATGGGCATCCAGCTCCCGCTATTGGTTATTGACCGGAGAAGCGTCTCGGTCATGTTTACATCATTCTCGAACCCGTAGGGTCCGGACGCTTAACGTTCGTTGATGATATAGTATTATATGAGTTATGTGAGTTGGTGATCGAATGTTGTTTGGAGTCCCGAATGAGATCACGGACATGACGAGGAGCTCCGGAATGGTCCAGAGGTAAAGATCGATATATAGGACGATACTATTTGGTCTCCGGAAAGGTTTCGGAATGCACCGGGTATTTATCGGATCACCAGAAGGGGTTCCGGGGAGGCCACGGGGAGTTATTGAGCTTACTGGGCAAACGAGGGGTGCACACCAGCCCACAAGGGGCTGATGCGCCCCACCTCTAGGCCGCCGGCCCTTAGGGAAGGAAAGGGGGGAGGGGTAGCCCCTCCTGCCTTCCCTTCCACATGAGAGAAAGGAAAGGGGGGCGCCTCCCCTCCTGCCTTCTCCCCAGCGCCAAGAAAGGAAGGGGGCGCGGCCAGGGCAGGAGCCCAGGGCGACTACCGGCCCTCTTGGGGGCGCCCTAGGCTGCCTCCCCTCCTCCCCCCCCACCTATATATATGAGAGGAGGGAGAGGGGCAACACGCACCACGATCCCCAAGCCGTTTGCGGCGCCCCGTCTCCCTCTAGTTCTAGTTCCTCCTCCGTCCATGTCTGTTGTTCTTGGCGAAGCCCTGCGGATAGTTTCACCACCACCGTCACCACGCCCTCGTGCTGCTGGAACTCATCTACTACTTCGCCTCTCTTGCTGGATAAAAAAGGCGAGGACGTCATCGAGCTAAACATGTGCTGAACGCGGAGGTGCCGTACGTTCGGTACTTGATCGGGACGGATCATGAAGGTGTACAAATACATCAACCGCATTGATAAACGATTCCGCTTAGCAATCTACAAGGGTATGTAGATGCTCTCCCCCTCTCGTAGCTATGCATCTCCATGGATAGATCTTGCGTGTGTGTAGAATTTTTTTGTTTTCCATGCAACATTTCCCAACAGTGGCATCATGAGCCAGGTCTATGCGTAGATGATATGCACGAGTAGAACACAAAGGAGTTATGGGCGGTGATGTTCATACTGCTTACCACCAATGTCTTATTTTGATTCGGCGGCATTGTGGGATGAAGCGGCCCGGACCAACCTTACATGTCCATGCACATGAGACCGGTTCCACCGACTGACATGCAACATATTTTGCATAAAGCTGGCTGGCAGGTGTCTGTTTCTCCTACTTTAGTTGAATCGAATTTGACTACGGCCGGTCCTTGCAGAAGGTTAAAACAGCAAACTTGATAATCACCTTTGTGGTTTTGCATAGAAAAGAACGGTTCTTGCTAGATGCCCACAGCAGCCACTTAAAACTTGCAACAACAAAGTAGAGGACGTCTAACTTGTTTTTGCAGAGCATTTTGTGATGTGATATGGTCAAGATATGATGTGATATATGTTGATGTATGAGATGATCATGTTTTGTAATAAGTTCACGACTTGCAGGTCGATGAGTACGACAACCGGCAGGAGCCTTAGGGTTGTCTTTAATTATTGTATGACCTGCGTGTCAATCACTAAGCGCCATGTAATTGCTTTACTTTATCGCTATGCATTAGCAATAGTTGTAGAAGCAATAGTCGGCGAGACGACCCCGATGCTATGATGGAGATCAAGGTGTCGTGCCGGTTACAATGGAGATCATGCCGATGCTTTGGAGATGGAGATCAAAAGCACAAGATGATGATGGCCATATCATGTCACATATTTTGATTGCATGTGATGTTTATCCTTTATGCATATTATTTTGCTTAGAACGACGGTAGCATTATAATATGATCCCTTCACTTAATTTCAAGATAAAAGTGTTCTCCCTAAGTATGCACCATTGCCAAAGTTCGTCATTTCGAAGCACCTTGTGATGATCGGGTGTGATAGACTCTACGTTCACATACAACGGGTGTAAGCCAGTTTTGCACATGCAGAATACTTCGCTTAAACTTAACGAGCCTAACATGTACAGACATGGTCTCGGAACAGGAGACCGAAAGGTCGAACGTGAGTCATATAGTAGATATGATCAACATATAGATGTTCACCATTGAAGACTACCCCATCTCACGTGATGATCGGACATGGGTTAGTTGATTTGAATCATGTATCACTTAGACAACTTGAGGGATGTTGATTTAAGTGGGAGTTCGTTAGTAATTTGATTATTTGAACTAAAATTTATCATGAACTTAGTCTTAATAGTTTTTGCAAATCTATGTTGTAGATCAATGGCCCGTGCTACCGTTCCCTTGAATTTTAATGCATTCCTAGAGAAAGCTAAGTTGAAAGATGATGGTAGCAACTACACGGCCTGGGTCCGTAACTTGAGGATTATCCTCATTGCTGCACAGAAGAATTATGTCCTTGATGCACCGCTAGAGGACAGACCTGTTGCAGGAGCTACTGCAGATGTTATGAACGTCTAGCAGGCTCGATCTGATGACTACTCAATAGTTCAGTGTGACATGCTTTACGGCTTAGAACGGGGACTTCAAAGATGTTTTGAATGCCACGGAGCATATGAGATGTTCCAAGAGCTGAAATTGATATTTCAAGTGAATGCCCGGTGTTGGGGATATAACCCCACGGTGTGACCCACCCAGGAAGTAGGCCCAAAAAGCCAAGACTGAGAGACTGTAGGCGGCTTACAAGGCGGGCCAGTTGAAGGCCCAAGACCCGGAGATGGCGCATAACCTGGAGGTGTGAGCCGCCCAATGGTGACTCATAAGTGAAAGCCTAAGTAGGCCCAAGAAGCCAAGACTAAGAGACTGTAGGCGGCTTACAAGGCGGGCCAGTTGAAGGCCCAAGACTCGGAGATGGCGCATAACCCGGAGGTGTGAGCTGCCCAATGGCGACTTGCCTAGCAAGGCAAGGCGATGTAGAACCAGGGTCGGTCATGTTGTATGATCCGATCAGGAATCTTGTAAGCCCAGGGCCTCGACCTGTGTATATACAGGCGAGACCCTGCGGCGGGTAAACTTAAGTTACAATCCATCGAAAGCTAGGTTAAGTGATTCCGCTCCCTTGTAATCGATACTCAATCAATACAACACAAAGTAGGACGTAGGCTTTTACCTCGTTGGTGAGGGGCCGAACCTAGGTAAACTCGTGTGTCTCTCGTCCCGCTCAACCCCTTTAAGCTAATCACCGTAGCCATGGCCTCGCACCTAAGTCCTTTCACGAGGGCATCTGTCGTGACAAAACCATGACAGCTGGTGCCCACCGTGGGGCCAGCGCATGGTGGTTTCGAGTTCTTGAAGGGCTATTTCCCAGGGATCGAGGGATACGCCATTGGCAGGATGACTAAGAGTCGCCGCGGCAAGCTCTATGTCGACGATGCTGGCTGGGGCCCCGAGGCCGACTCAATCGAGTACGGGTACCGGATCCCCTTTGGCGGAATTCACATCTTCATCGGCAAGATCGGCGAATCTGAGCTTGAGCCGGACACCTCCACCGACCTCATCGAGTCGGCTCGGCACACACAAGCCGCCCGAGTTCAACCCGGCCGGAGGCGTGTTTCCATCGGTTTCACACATGGCGCGAACCTTGCGAAAGATTCTGTATCTGGAGGAGAAACTCTCATCTACTCAGGTGATGAGTCCTCGACCGGAGAGACGGAGTCGATTTATCAGCTTCCAGACGGCGGGATTGGGGGCTATTCCGATGGTGACAGTATTTCGGACCCCTATGAGTTGCCGTGTCGGGCTGCTATCTTCATGGCTGGCACAGGGCCGGCTCTAAATTCATCTACAGCTGCAGCTATGACATCTGGATCGACTGCTGCTGCAACAGCTAGGGCTGGCGGCTCTGCTAGGCCGCCGGCTCAGGTCTTATCAGATCTCTTGGGCACTCTGACAACTTTGTTAGCGACAGAGGTGACTGCGGCAAATCAAGCAGAACGCAATGCAGAGATTGTCAAGATTCAGGCAGAGATCACTAAGGCCCAGGAAGATATCAACACAGAGAATGCCAGGATGGCAGAAGAACGGACTCAGATCACAGCTGAGTCGGAGCGCGTGAGGGCAGAGGCTTGGCATTTAAGTCTGGATCAGAATGCCTCTAACGCAGTTATTTGTCGAAGGCACCAGACTCGCCTGCCTTTGCATTATGAGCCTATGAATCTATTTAACACTCCTGGAGCGGGTCCAAGTACTCCAGACGCCTGGGTGAATCCCCAATTAAACCCAGACGGGCCTGAAAGTTGGGCGGCGGCTCAACCTCGTCAGCCTGAGCCGGCACGGAGGGAGGAGCGGGTGCCTAACTCGCCCCCAATCAAACACCGCCTCAATGTTTTCTGACACCACCGCCAGGGTACTTTTATAACTCGGTGGATAACATGTTAGCGGTGGCAACCCGGCTGGCGGCTATTCTGATCAAGGGCGAGTCACCGGTTGCGGTGGAGACCCGGAACGCAGTAGAACTCCTTCAAATGGTTGTGGCACAGCAGGCAGCTTACTCATACAGTCGTAATCGTGTTCACTCGACCCCTCGTCCAAGTCAAAGTTACAGCCGACGTGTTGAGTCGCCTGCAGTTTCTAGTAGCGAACGGCGCCGTAACCCGCCCCGTGATGATAACCCGCCCCGTCGTGAGGTGGAAGCGGTGGTCCAGTAGGGGGCTTATCAGCAGCCTCTGGTGACCCCTTCGGCTTTGGTAGGAGTTGGGATGATTTCCAGGACGGTTGGAGTGTCGTGTTTAGTACCGGCTTTGCATAACGAACGTCTGCCTAAGGATTTCAAGGGTCCTCGTAAAGTGCCTAATTATACAGCTGATCTCCCTCCAGAGGGTTGGATTGAAAGTTATGAGTTAGCCATGGAGATGTTGGATGTCAATGACATAGTCTGTGCCAAGTACTTTACTATGATGTTGGATGGGCCAGCCCGTACATGGTTAAAAAGCTTGCCCACTAATTCCGTCAGCTCATGGGCAGAACTGAAGGCACATTTCATAAAAAAAATCAAGGGACATGCAAGCAGCCTCTGACGATTATCGATCTGGATAACTGCGTACAGCGTGAGGATGAGTCGGCCCATCATTGGGTCCGGCGGGTCTCTGCTATTATTCACTCGTCGGATAGTATTGCGGCGGGTCAGCCGGTCCTGGTTTAGGAGAAGAACTGTCACTTTACCCCCCTTAAGCAGAAGCTTGGGCGGCTTAAGCGTTATTGTAATGACATGCATGGGTGAGCTCATGGTGGCTCTCATTAAATATTCTGACTCTGATAACACCAAGGACCCTGGATCTGATGATGAGAAATCCAACAAGGGCAAGAAGAGTGGCAATGGTAAGGGTCAGCAGCAGAATGTGGCAGGGCATAATGGCAACAACCAGGGCAATGGTGGTAAGCGCAGACACCCCGATGGCGGGTCAGATCTAGTAGCTAACACCAACGACGGATACAAGAATCAGCACCGCAATGGTAATGGTAAGCCGCCTTTTGGAAGGGCAAAGCCTTTTAATCTGGAGGCAGCGCTTAATGACCCATGTCCGAAACACAGTCTTCCTGACAAGCCATCCACTCATGCCTGGAAGGATTGTTGGGTTATGCAGGAGTTCAGGAATTACAGCCTCAATCAGAATCATGGCAATAATAATGGGCCGCCCGGCGGGTCAGGATCCGGTTCACAGGGGTCCGGCTTTGATGGCGGCGGCTCAAATTCAGGATCAAGGTCAAGGTAACCAGGGTGGCTATAACCAACAGTCGGGTCAGGGTAACCAGCAGCAAGGTAATCAGTCAGGATATCAGAGTAATCCAAAGTAGCTCAATGGTGGCCAATACCATGTTTTCACCACCAGTCTTTGCAAACGAGACCAGAAGGTTCATAAGCGTGCTATCAATGCTGTTGAGCCGGCAGTACCACAATACCTGCGATGGTCAGAGCATCCGATCACATGGAGTCGAGAGGATCATCCGCCCTGGGTTGCGAATCCGGGTCACTTAGCATTGGTGGTAGCCCCTCAAGTAGGTGGTTATAAATTCACTAAAGTGCTTATGGACGGTGGCAGCAGCATCAACATCCTATACTATGACACTTTTGGTCGGATGAACTTAACTGACAAGGATCTTAAGCCGTCTTCCACAGTCTTCCATGGTGTGCTGCCTGGTAAGTCGGCATATCCTGTGGGAAAAATTGCCCTGAAAGTAGCCTTTGGTGATGATTATGACTACAGAGCAGAAACACTTTGGTTTGAGGTGGTCAAAATCAGGGGTCCATATCATGCCTTGTTTGGACGGTCGGCTTATGCTAAGTTCATGGCTCGTCCTTGTTATGTCTATTTACAGCTTAAAATGCCAGGACGAAAAGGGACGATTACGGTCCATGATGATCAGAAAGTCACCTTAGAATGTGAGGAAGGAGACGCAGCTTATGCAGAATCAGCTTGTGCTACTGAGGAGCTTAAGTTTTACAAGAATAATGTTGACCCGGCTGATATGACCCCTATGAAGAAGACCACCACTGAATAAGACCCTTTATTGAAGTTTAAGTCGGCTGATGACACCAAGCACGTTGATTTTGTCCCTGACGACTCATCTCAGTAGTTCACTGTGGGGGCAAATATGGATCCTAAATAGGAAAGCGCGCTCATCGAATCCATCCGTGAGAATCGGGACATCTTTGCATGGAAACCTTCTGACATGCCAGGTGTACCGAGAGAATTCGCTGAGCACACTCTTAATGTGGATCCTAAGTTTAAGCCGGTCAAACAGTTCCTTCGTCATTCCAAGGAAGAGCGACGTAAGGCTATTGGAGAGGAGGTAGCCTGGCTCTTAGCGGCTGGGTTTATCGTGGAAGTTTTTCACCCGGAGTGGTTGGCTAACCATGTGCTTGTACTCAAGAAGAACGGCACATGGCGTATGTGTGTTGACTACACAGATCTTAACAAAGCTCGTCCAGCTGATCTGTTTGCTCTTCCCCGTATCGACCAGATCATTGATGCAACGGCGGGTTGTGAGAGTTTATGCTTCCTGGATGCTTATTCTGGTTATCATCAGATCAAGATGGTAGTTAAAGACCAAGAGAAGACGTCCTTCATCACACCTTTTGGGGCTTTCTGCTATGTTTCTATGCCTTTTGGGCTCAAGAGTGCCCAGGCGACTTATCAGTGCTGTGTTCAGAATTGTTTTCACAATCAGATTGGGCGCAACATTCATGCTTATGTGGATGATATCGTGGTTAAGTCAAGGAAGAAGGAGACTCTTCTTGATGATTTGAAGGAAACTTTTGACAATCTCTGGGTCTACAAAATGATGCTTAACCCGGCCAAGTGTGTTTTTGGTGTGCCTGCAGGTAAACTACCAGGGTTTCTGGTTTCAGAGCGGGGCATTGAAGCTAACCCAGAGAAGATAAGCCATCACTTCACTTTCTAAGCCGGCGTGTGTCAATGATGTTCAGCGTCTGGCGGGTCGTATTGCGACGTTGAGCCGGTTTATAAGTTGCCTGGGAGAGAAAGCAATTCCTCTATATCAGATGATGAAGAAGACAGACCACGTTATCTGGAGCGATGCTGCTGATCAAGCGTTTGAGGACCTCAAGAAACAGTTAGGTGAGCCACCCGTCCTAGCTGCTCCTATTGACAAAGAGCCTTTGCTCCTGTGCGTGGCGGCTAATAATAAGGCAGTCAGCGTAGCAGTTGTCGTGGAGCGCAAGGAGGCGGGTAATGAGTACCCAGTTCAGTGGCCGGCTTATTATGTCAGTGAGGTATTGACTGAGTCCAAGCAACGATATCCACATTGGCAGAAACTGGTATTTGGGGTGTTCATGGCAAGTCGCAAGCTGAAGCATTATTTTCTGGGACATCCTATTACTGTGGTCAGCTCTGCTCCTTTAGGTGATATTATTCAAAACAAAGAGGCCACGGGTCAGGTTGCTAAGTGGGCAATTGAACATGGACCTCATAATTTGAAGTATGTGCCAAGAATAGCCATCAAGTCTCAAACTTTGGTGGATTTCATAAATGATTGGACAGAGTTGCAAACACCTGAGGAGAAGCCTGACAACACATATTGGACAATCCACTTTGATGGGTCCAGGCAACTGGAAGGCTCGGGGGCTGGAGTTATTTTAACTTCCCCGCGAGGTGACAAATTCTGTTATGTTTTAAGGTTAATGTTTCCTTGTACTAACAGTGCAGCTGAGTATGAAGCTTTGCTCCATGGGCTTCGTATGGCTAAGGAGATGAATTTAAGCCGGGTCAGGTGCCTGGGCGACTCTGACCTTGTGGCTCAGCAAGTCTCAGGCAAGTGGGACTCTAAAGACCCGCTCATGGCGGCTTATCGCCAGGCGGTTGATAATATTGCTGGTCACTTTAAAGGCAATCAGGTGGATCACCTTGATCGGCGGAAAAATGAGGCGGCTGATGCATTGTCCCGGCTTGGGTATCAACGTAAGCCGGTGCCCCTAATATATTCCTCGATGTGTTGCACAATCCTTTGGTCAAGTTACCGTCGGAGGAGGACCTTGCTGTCCCTGACCCGGAGGCGCAGCTGGTGGCGGCTCTTCACGCTATTCCTGACTGGACGTTGCCTTATCTAACTTATATGACTCAAGGAGAGTTACCCGAGGATGAAACTTTAGCACGATAGATCATCCGGAGGTCTAAGTCCATGACTATTATCAACGGCGAGTTACATCGATGCAGTGTGACAGGCGTGTTCCAACCCTGTGTTTCTCCTGAGGAGGGCTGTGAAATTTTACGAGAGATTCATGAAGGTGATTGTGGTCATCATGCCGGCTCAAAATCTTTGGTGGCTAAAGCTTTTTTTCATGGGTTTTACTAGTTAACGGCTCATGCTGATGCAGAGGATATTGTTAGCAAGTGTGATGGGTGTCAGAAATTCTCCAAACGAGCTCATGTGCCGGCTCAGGAATTGCGGATGATTCCAATAACTTGGCCATTTGCAGTCTGGGGCTTGATATGGTTGGACCGTTCAAGAGGTCTAAGGATAAGAAGACCCACCTTCTGGTGGCGGTTAACAAGTTTACCAAGTGGGTTGAGGCAGAGCCAGTTAGCAAGTGTGATGCGGCGACTGCAGTTCAGTTTGTTAAAAAGCTGATCTTCCACTTTGGTTATCCTCATAGTATTATCACTGATAACGGCACTAATCTGTCCAAGGGTGTCATGAAGGAGTTCTGTCGAAGAGAGCATATCCGTCTTGATGTTTCCTCAATGGCTCATCCACAGTCTAATGGTCAAGCAGAACAGGCTAACCAAGAAATTTTGAGAGGCATTAAGCCCCGGCTTATGGTTCCTTTGGAGCGAACGCCGGGTTGTTGCGTGGAAGAGCTTCCTTCAGTCCTTTGGAGTATCAGAACCACCCCCAACAGATCAACAGGCTACACGCCTTTCTTCATGGTTTATGGCGCAGAGGCGGTTCTTCCCAGCGATATACGTCATGACTCGCCCAGGGTGGTGGCTTACGTTGAAGCTAATAATGAGACGGCGCATCAAAACACACTTGATGTTCTGGATGAAGAACGTGATCTTTCAGCAGCCCGATCGGCGATTTATCAACAAGACCTGCGTCTTTATCATAGCCGCAGAGTTAAAACTCGGGCGTTTCAAGAGGGCGACTTAGTGCTCCGACTGATTCAAGATCAGACAGACATGCATAAGCTGTCCCCGCCTTGGGAAGGACCTTTTGTGGTTAGCAAGAATCTCAACAATGGCTCGTATTATCTCATTGATATATGTGAGCGCAAGAAATCACACACCTCTGAGCAGGAGACCAACAGGCCGTGGAACATTGCTCATCTTCGGCCTTACTACACTTGAGTTATGGGCTCTCATCATTGTATATATCTTCATTGATGTACATACCCTTTTTATGATCAATATAATAAAGCCGGCATCTCCAAATTTCGGGGCCTCTGTCGTTTCATCTCAAATTTTCTGAGCAAGAGTCATTGTTGATTCGTCATAAGGTCATTTGAGGGCTTCCTGCTCAATGAGCATAGCTTCATAACTCTCTTTATCGGCTTTTATGCCATGTTAGGTCACTTGGGGGCTTCCTGCTCTATGAGCATAGCTTTATAACCCTCTTGATCGGCTTTTATGCCATGTTAGGTCACTTTGGGGCTTCCACTCTAGGAGCACTAGCTTTATAACCTCTTGATCGGCTTTTATGCCATGTTATAGGTCACTTGGGGCTTCCTGCTCTATGAGCATAGCTTTATAACCCTCTTAATCGGCTTTTATGCCATGTTATAGGTCACTTGGGGGCTTCCTGCTCTCATGAGCATAGCTTTATAACCCTCTTGATCGGCTTTATGCCGTGTTATAGGTTCTTTGGGGCTTCCTGCTCAATGTGCATGCTTCATAACCCTCTTGATCGGCTTTTATGCCATGTTTGGGTAGCTTGGGGGCTTCCTACTCAATGAGTATAGCTTTAAACCATTTTGACTGGCTTTCCTGCCATGACTGGTTAAACCTGCCTGTTTGCAACTGCTACTACCTACTTACTTTACTCTTACTCTACTTACTCTCCGCCAGATGACCCACCGTACTCTTGACAGTCAATCTTTTAAGACACTGAACTTGTCTAGGTTAAAACGGCGGCTTATGTCATGTGAGAGCCGGCTTACAGTGAGCGAGGATAAACTCACCTGTCTGCGGTAGTCTCTCCGCTATGTGGCCCGTTCGTACTCTTAACAGTTAATCTTTTAATAAGACCCGAAACTTGTTAAGGTTTAAACGACGGATTTATGTCACGTGAGAGCCGGCTTACAAGATTACAGGCTTTCATGCCACGCTTCTTTGAAGCAAAAAATTGAGTTTTTTCAAAAATCAATCTGTTTTGGTCGTGCCTTGCAAGCCGGCTTATATTATATTTGAGTTATGCATACTCTATATTTTGGTTTTGCAGAAACCTTTTACAGGTGAGAAGTGGCCAGGTCATACTGATCCGAGTTATATTGCTCCATATTGAGTTTATTGCGGTTATAAGTCGCCAAAGAAATCTTTTCATAGACCGGAGATGATTATAAGTCACCCTGGTTGTTGTGTTATCTAACTCGCCCTGGGTTATGATTATAAACCACCAGTTGAAGGATTAACGGCTCTTTGACGGATTATATAAGCCGCCAAAGTCTTTTGGCAATATTGTAAGCAGAGCTGTGTATAATAAGATCACAGAATTTCAAGTTGTTGAAGCATAAGTTGATAAGAACATGCACGAAGGCATGACAGAGCAGATAATTGTTTTTCAGCTACCTATTACAAGGCTATAGCTGAGCCCGCAAGTTTTTCGCTTAAGTATTTTTCACCCCTCTAAGCCAGCCTCTGTGCCATCCAGGTTAGAATTGGACGGGTCTGCGTCTTCATGGAGCCTTGAGCTTGAATCCCCCAAATCATCCGGTGCCGGCTCTTCATCGATAACCATCTGGAGATTCGCCGATCTCCAGTCGATGCCGGTTAAAGCTTCAAATGTTGCTTCATCGTTAAGTATAACAGAAGGATCGAGATCAGGAGCGAAGATATGCTTACGCCTTGGCGGAGTAAGGTCTACAACATCGTGGGATGGCGGCTTAATCTTAGCATTGTTGCTATCATAAGCCGGCTGGTACTTGCTCAGATCCAGCTCCTGTGTAAGCTTACACACCATGGGCCGCATCTCTCCGATGCATCTGTTGAATTCCTCCTCTTCAAAGATCAACCCGTCATCTTTGAACTCTGGACACCCGGTAGCCATTTCCGGGTCTAGCTCTGATTGCCAAGCTTTGGCCTGGCTTAGAGCAACAATGGCTCCTGCGCGGGCGGCTGATAATTTAAGCTCTTCGACCTGACTTGGCACTGTTGAAAGATGATCCAGCACAGTCTTGATAAGGGTTGGAGGTTTTTTGCCACTTGATAAGGATGCAAGGTTGCGCAGAGTTCCAGCGTATAGCTGCTCAGTCAATCAATAAGTCGCCTTCAACTTTAACAGCATATTTTGACCAAGGATGGCCCTTCTGGGGCCTGTTAAGTTTTTTGCACATGAGTCACCAGGCGGGTTAGAGATTCTATATTATGAGTCGCCAGGCGGGTTAAAGAACTTTCAACACAGATGATGAATTGTATATTAAACTTACCAAAGATGGCGGCTATCATTTGAGAAATATGTTGGTTTAAGCCGGATAACTCTTCAGTTACTGGTTTAAGCTGAGCCTAGGCATCTTCTGCTCTCTTTAGAAGATTAGCCTTCTCAGTTTCCAACGCGGCTCTTTCTTCAACGAATTTGGCTTTGGTCTTCTCAATATCTTCCAATGATGATTTTAGGCTTGATTCAGCCTTGGCGCGTTCATTTTGCTGAGTTTCCAGATTTTTCTTCAGCTCGGCCATATTTGACTCGCCCACATTCAATGCTTCCTGCCAAGGGTAACAAGCAATGATTAAGACGATTAAGTTCAAATTCAACAATGGTGTTCAAGTCCCAAGCACATTGCAAGCAATATACTTGGCACTTGGGGGCTAATGTAGGTCATTTCAATTTATAAGACCCGGTTCATCTTATCAAGATAAGCCAGCCCTTGGGGGCTACGGATTTGGTTCTTAGCAATGATTATAAGACCCGGTTCATCTTATCAAGATAAGCCGGCCCTTGGGGTCTACAGATTTGGTTCTTAGCAATGATTATAAGACCCGGCTCATTTTATCAAGATAAGCCAGCCCTTGGGGGCTACATATTGGAAATTTTCGCAAAGTCTAAAGCATACTCACTATCCTTCCTATACTTAAGACTTGGGGGCTAGCATGGACATATATATATATATATATGCAAGGCTAAAGAGGAGTTGGATATCTTCATACCTCATATTTCTACTTCATTAACTGGACTAACCCGGCTTCCATGTCCCGGCTCATGTGAAGGTGGCTTAAATAGCCCGCGTACACCTCGCTTGCATTGAATGAGGAGTAACTCTCCAGATCCAATTTGGCCTTACCCTTCTCCAAAGAGGGTATTTCTTCCTTAGTGGAGTGCTTGGTTAGCACGTTGGAAACCTTGGGCGCCTTAAAGGCTGACCCGGTAACAGCAATGTCATCAACATCAGCTGCGGTAGGGCTCTTGTCAGTTGATTTGGCAGGAGTGGGCAGCTTAGGACTTGGTGGGTCATGACTGGCGGGCGGGTTAATCTCAGTATCCATTGGCTCAAAGACTGCAGCGTCAGTTTGCGGTGGCGGATCATTGATAGGCTCTTTGGGGTCTTGGATGGGGACCACAGGGATTTCTGTCACTTGTTTCTCTGGCTCAGAAACTTCGGGGGCTTTGGAAGAATCGCCCACCTTCTGCTTCATGCTAGTCTTGGCCTTGGCCCAATGACAAAAACAGCAAAGCTTATGAGTATATCACCGCAAGTCCTTTATCAACAAATGAAAGTACTTACCCCTAGGCAACAATGAAGGCAAGCATCTGGGTTCCACTTGAGTCGCCAGATGATGGTGGCGTTCCCTGATAGTTTGAATCAGAAGGAGTAAGAGGCTGACGCATGAGACCGGCCTTCGAAAGGGATAAAGTCGGACTATGAGGTGCCTCATTACGACGCTTGCGAGGAGCCGGCGTGTTGGATAAGCCGGCCATAAGATCTTCAGAGCCGCCGCTCCGGGTCAAGCGCTCGGACTCATGCTGATGTGTCTTCAAAAGAAAATTGGGGTCCAAATGAGCGAGAGGATGAGAAAATCTTACTTTCCAGATGACTCACCGTGTTTTCTTTCTTGGCAAAGGTTCTGAGTCGGAGGAGACAAGAATTACCTCTGCTGCATCAGCGTGGCTCGTTTCCACTTTGTTCTGAGAGGAATCAGCATCAATAAGTTGCATAAAGATTAGGCCAAGGGAGTCAAGTTCTACCTCCGACTCATCTAGCTCAAAGAGCTCTTGTGCTGTTGGTTTTTTGCGGCGACTCATGCCACGAGACTTCACTACCCTAGTATTCTTAGGGGGCGGGGCAGTGGTTACCTTCTTCCTCCAGAAAGGAGAGTCGGGCTATATACATATGAATATCAGCAATAGTTAAAGGGTATGAAGCACAAGAGATAGTTAAACAAGATAAAGTTTTGAACACTTACAGGAGGAGCCGGGTTAAGAGTGCAGAAAGGGTTCAGTCCTGCTCTGCTGCAATTTTCCAGAGACTCCCCAAGCAGTGATTTGACTGTGTCATTGATCTCTTAATCAGTCAAGCGTGTTTGGTTGAAGCGTTGTGGGTCCTTTGTATCACCAGTGTATTGGCACATTAAGCCACCACGCCGGCTCAGTGGTAAAATCCTCCATGCGACCCAGCAGCGGACCAGATCAATTCTAGTTAGGCCATTGGCGATCAAAGCCCTTATCTTTGAAAAAGTAGAGGCATACTGGCCGTGCTCTGCGGCAGTCAATCGACCAGGAAGCACGCTGTTGGTGGTGATCCGGTAGGGGCGGTAACCTGGCAAGGGGTTTTCTCCGGCTGGGGAGGTGTCTCTGCAATAGAACCAGGTATAGTTCCAGTCCTTGGGATGGCTGGGCAGTGCGGCTGAGGGAAAGGTTACATCTCTCCGCCTCTGAATAGAAACGCCTCCAAGCTCAAGACTGGGCCCATCTGACATCTCAGTCTGGCGGTTGATATAAAAGTAATCTCGAAAGAGGTCAACAGTGGGCTCTTCTTGAAGATACACTTTGCAGAACACTTGAAAGTGGCACAGATTGGAGATGGAGTTGGGACCGATGTCTTGGGGGTGAAGGTTGTAAAAATGCAAAGCATCTCGGAAGAATTTTGACCCGGGCGGTGAAAAGCCATGGAGCAGGTGATCCGAAAAGATGACAACTTCACCCTCTTTGGGTTGAGGAGTAGTTTCAGGACCTGGAACCCGCCAGTGGATAACCTCTTTAGCTGGCAAGACCCCCATCTCCACATACTCATTCAGTGAAAGCTCGGAGACTCTAGAAGCAACCCAATCACAAGAAGTGGGACCCTTAGTCATGATTGATCGGGTGAAAGGGCTGCAACCAAGGAGTAAGAGCGTGGCGGGTTACAATTGCAACGGTAAGCCGCCCAAGTGATTATATGTTATTTCAGCAATAATGAGCTAATGGTGGATAAAAAACTACATATTACGATGAACCGTTAAGGAATTATGAGCCGCCCTAGCCATGGATGGAATAATTATCAAGCGATGAGAATTTGGCAGGTTAAGTTATGGAAGTATGAGCCGGCAGCATGTTGGTGGATTAAGTGAAAGAAGCATCTTTGGAATTCTTGGCGGGTTACAAATTCGTTATTAAGCCTCCTGGACAATGAAGGGCGGGTCAATTATCTATGGATCCAAGGTTGTTGAAATTTTGCTAAGTGCAGGGCAAACAAGTTTTACAGATTGCAGATATATTCACGGATCTACAGCAGTTCAGAAGTGAATAAATTGCTAAACCTAGAGCACAGCAGTGGAAGAACTAGCAGCTGTGTGTTGATTCTGAAAAAGAAGGGATCTATCCAAGATGCAAAATAAGGACTAAAATTGTTTCCGCCCTAGTCCTACCCTGCTTTTGGATTGAAATACGAATTCTAGACAGAGGGTGGATGAACTTGGATGAACAACGATGAACTCTATGAACTCGAGTGCCTAATGTGGATCTGGGAAATGAGAAGAACGATACCCGATGGTGTTGATGAAGAGCGGAGGAGCGCCGCAGATCTCTGGTCCCGACAGGTTGATGCAGCGGCCTTGACGGAGTTGCTGGCGAAGTTTGGCTGGGGCGGCGGAGCTCCTGGCAACGGACGACGCGAGGAAGAAGAAGAAGAGGAGGAGACGGGGGTAAAAAGTGAAAAGGAAAAGATGGAACAGTGAAACGGCATGCGCGAAGATCGAGGAGGCATAATGATTACTATAGCATAAGAGGCGCCTCGATTTTTGGAATGGCTGGTTAATGCAAAGATCCGTTGTGACGTCATGAGGTTTTTTCTGAATTTAATTACATGATGTCATCTTTTCTTATGGCGGGTCATGAAGGTCTGTTCAAGGTCAAGCTTTAGAAGAATTGAAGAAGACTCGCCAACCAGAGGATGAAGATTGACGTGAACAAGTTCAACTCAATCTGGGGCCTAATGTTGGGGATATAACCCCATGGTGTGACCTGCCCAGGAGGGGCCGGGTTACACAGTTGGTGACTCATAAGTGAAAGCCTAAGTAGGCCCAAGAAGCCAAGACCTGAGAGACTGGAGGCGGCTTACAAGGCGGGCCAGTTGAAGGCCCAAGACCCGGAGATGGCGCATAACCCGGAGGTGTGAGCCGCCCAATGGTGACTTGCCTAGCAAGGCAAGGCGACTTAGAACCAGGGTCGGTCATGTTGTATGATCAGATCTGGACTCTTGTAAGCCCAGGGCCTCGACCTGTGTATATAAAGGCGAGACCCTGCGGCGGGTAAACTTAAGTTACAATCCATCGAAAGCTAGGTTAAGCGATTCCACTCCCTTGTAATCGATACTCAATCAATACAGCACAAAGTAGGACGTAGGCTTTTACCTCGTTGGTGAGGGGTAAAACCTGGGTAAAATCGTGTGTCTCTGGTCCCGCTCAACCCCTTTAAGCTAATCACCATAGCCATGGCCTCGCACCTAAGTCCTTTCACGAGGGCATCTGCCGTGACAAAACCACGACACCCGGGTTGAGAGATATGAAGTCTCCAACAAGTTCTATAGCTGTAAGATGGAGGAGAACAGTTCTGTTAGTGAACACAAACTCAAAATGTCTGGGTATCATAACCACTTGACTAAGCTGGTAATTGATCTTCCAGTTGAGAGTGTTATTGACAGAGTTCTTCAGTCACTACCACCAAGCTACAAAGGCTTCGTGATGAACTATAATATGCAAGGGATGACGAAAATGATTCCTGAGCTCTTCGCGATGCTGAAATCGGCGAAGGTGGAAATAAAGAAGGATCATCAAGTGTTGATGGTTAACAAGACCACTAGTTTCAAGAAAATGGGCAATGGAAAGAAAGGGAGCTTCAAGAAGAATGGCAAGCAAGTTGCCGCTCCCGTGAAGAAGCCCAAAGCTGGACCCAAGCCTGAAACTGAGCGCTTCTACTGCAAAGGAAATGGTCACTGGAAGCGAAACTACCCAAAATACTTGGCGGATAAGAAGGATGGCAAAGTGAACAAAGGTATATTTGATATACATGTTATTGATGTGTACCTTACTAATGCTCGTAGTAGCGCCTGGGTATTTGATACTGGTTCGGTTGCTCATATTTGTAACTCGAAACAGGAACTGCGAAATAAATGAAGATTGGCTAAGGACGAGGTGAAGATGCGCGTCGGGAATGGTTCCAAGGTCGATGTGATCGCCGTCAGCATGCTACCTCTACATCTACCTTCTGTATTAATTTTAGACCTCAATAATTGTTATTTGGTGCCAGCGTTGAGCATGAACATTATATCTGGATCTTGTTTAATGCGAGACGGTTATTCATTTAAGTGGGAGAATAATGGTTGTTCTATTTATATGAGTAATATTTTCATGGTCATGCACCTTTGATGAATGGTCCATTCTTGTTGAATCTCGATCGTAGTGATACACATATTCATAGTATTGGTGCCAAAAGATGCAAAGTTGATAATGATAGTGCAACTTACTTGTGGCACTGCCGTTTAGGTCATATAGGTGTAAAGCGCATGAAGAAACTCCATGCGGATGGACTTTTGGAATCACTTGATTATGAATCATTTGATACTTGCGAACCATGCCTTATGGGTAACATGACTAAAACTCCGTTCTCCGGAACAATGGAGTGAGCTGATGACTTATTGGAAATAATACATACCGATGTATGTGGTCCAATGAGTGTTGAAGCCGGTATCGTTATTTTCTAACCTTCACAGATGATTTAAGTAGGTATTATCTACTTAATGAAACACAAGTCTGAAACATTTGAAAAGTTCAAAGAATTTCAGTGTGAAGTGGAGAACCATCGTAACAAGAAAATAAAGTTTCTACGATCTGATCACGGAGGTGAATATTTGAGTTACGAGTTTGGCCTTCATATAAAACAATGTGAAATTGTTTCACAACTCACGCCACCTGGAACACCACAACGTAATGGTGTGTCCGAACGTCGTAACTGTACTTTATTAGATATGGTGCGCTCTATGAAGTCTCTTACCGATTTGCCTTTATCATTTTGGGGTTATGCATTACAGACAGCCGCATTCACGTTAAATAGGGCACCGTCTAAATCCATTGAGACGGCACCGTATGAACTATGGTTTGGCAAGAAACCTAAGATGTCGTTTCTTAAAGTTTGGGGATGCGACACTTATGTCAAAAGGCTTCAGCGTAATAAGCTTGAACCCAAATCAGAGAAGTGCGTCTTCATAGGATACCCTAAAGAAACTATTGGGTACAGATTCTACCACAGATCCGAAGGCAAGATCTTTGTTGCTAAGAATGGGTCATTTCTAGAGAAGGAGTTTCTCTCGAAAGAAGTGAGTGTGAGGAAAGTAGAACTTGATGAGGTAGTTGTACCTTCTCTTTAATTAGAAAGTAGCACATCAGAGAAAACAGTTCCCGTGATGCCTACACTAACTAGAGAGGAAGCTAATGATGATGATCATGAAACTTCAGATCAAGTTACTACTGAGCCTCGTAGGTCGACCAGAACACGTACCGCACCAGAGTGGTACGGTAATCCCATCCTGGAAGCCATGTTGTTATACAACGGCGAACCTACGAACTATGAAGAAGCTATGATGAGCCCAGATTCCGACAAATGGCTTGAAGCCATGAAATCTGAGATAGGATCCATGTATGAGAACAAAGTATGGACTTTGGTGGACTTGCCCGATGATCGGCAAGCCATTGAGAATAAATGGATCTTCAAGAAGAAGACGGACGCTGATGGTAATATCACTGTCTACAAAGCTTGACTTGTCGCAAAAGGTTTTTGACAAGTTCAAGGGGTTGACTACGATGAGACTTTCTCACCCGTAGCAATGCTTAAGTCTGTCCGAATCATGTTAGCAATTGCCGCATTTTATGATTATGAAATCTGGCAAATGGATGTCAAAACTGCATTCCTTAACAGGTTTCTTAAAGAAGAGTAGTATATGATGCAACCAGAAGGTTTTGTCGATCCTAAAGGTGCTAACAAAGTGTGCAAGCTCCAGCGATCCATCTATGGACTGGTGCAAGCATCTCGGAGTTGGAATTTACGCTTTCATGATGTGATCAAAGCATATGGTTTTATACAGACTTACGGAGAAGCCTGTATTTACAAGAAAGTGAGTGGGAGCTCTGGAGCATTTTTTATATTATATGTGGATGACATATTATTCATTGGAAATGATATAGGATTTCTGGATAGCATAAAAGGATACTTGAATAAGAATTTTTCAATGAAATACCTCGGTGAAGCTCCTTATGTATTGGGCATCAAGATCTATAGGGATAGATCGAGATGCTTAATAGGACTTTCACAAAACACATACCTTGACAAAGTTCTGAAGAAGTTCAAAATGGACCAGTCAAAGAAAGGGTTCTTGCCTGTGTTGCAAGGTGTGAAGTTGAGTAAGACTCAAAACCCGACCACGGCAGAAGAAAGAGAAAGGATGAAAGTCATTCCCTATGCCTCGGCCATAGGCTCTATAAAATATGCCATGTTGTGTACCAGACATGTTGTGTGCCTTGCCATTCGTCTGGCAAGGGGGTACAATATGTGACGCCCCGGCTTATTCGTGCACTAATCATGCACGCAAATGCACACGATCAAGCCTAAGGACTAACTTGAAGATATCACAACACAACTCTAGACACAAATTAAAATAATACAAGCTTTATGTTACAAGCCAGGGGCCTCGAGGGCTCGAATACATAAGCTCGCTTACAAGCGTTAGCGGAAGCATCAGATAACTGAGTACAGACATAAGTTAACAGAAAGGCCTTTAGAAAGGCGGGACAAAATAAAAGCTACGATCGAAATGCGCAGGCCTCCTGCCTGGGACCCTCCGAACCTACTCCTGGTCTTCAGCCAACTCGAAGAAGGATCCACCCTCGGGGGAGTAGTGGAAGTCGTCGGCGGGGCAGCTGTCTCAGGGGCTCCGCCATCTGGTTGCAACAAACGGATATGGGGGAAAAAGAAAGCAAAGCAACCGTGAGTACTCATCCGAAGTACTCAGCAAGCAAGGATCAACACTGCATATGCAGCATTATCAATGGAAGGCTGTATATGTGGACTGGGCTACAGAAATGCCAGAATAGAGAGAAGGCCTAGTCCTATCGACGACTAGCATCTTCAGCGGTCTTGCAACATTAGAAGAGAGTAGAACAGCATAGAATAAAGTAGTAGTAGTAGTAGTGTTATCAACCTCGCCCAGAGATCCTTCCTCGACTCCCTGCGAGAAAGCAATCCCAGAGCCATACTATCCATTTATCATCTTAGGTATCCAGTTCTAGTTGTATCAATCAGGATACAACTCTGAGTGTCCGTTACCGTGGGACAGGCTATCGATAGATGTTTTCTTCCCTGTAGGGGTGCACCAACTTACCCACCACACTCGCTTAACTCTGGCCGGACACACTTTTCTGGGTCATGCCCGGCCTCGGCCAAACAACACACTGCAACCCTACCTAGAGCTCAGCGGAGAGGTCCCCGTCGGTCTATATCCAAAGTGCTCAGGGGTCTTGGGCCATCGCCCTGTGCACTCTGGGTCGTTGTGAGTAGGGCGGGTCCAAGCTCCACCACTACAGGATGGTGCCGGCCCAACCTGGCCGCCAGGCTGAACTGGACGTCTGACAGAGCTTTCGGCTGATGCTACGATGCAGAGTGCCCATAACTCTTCCCACGTGATGGTTAGTGCTATCCGGCCAAAGGCCGGCTCGGATGAAATATCCAAATCGTTAGTGGATTAGGGGCTTGCGGTAACGAGCAGAGACTCACGATCGATGTGACCCCGTCGCCCCGTCTCGAGGACTTGCTGCAAGGGCTAAGAATGCCCGGCCGCGCCTCGTAAATATCTCACGGTTAACTTCCCATCATTCGTGGGTACCCCTCAGGGTCGACCCGCCTTTCCAAGTATCAGTTGTAAGGTCCAAGTATCCGTGTGTCCAAATCATCAGGAGAATCCGAGGTATCACCCTCGTTGGATTCCTACTCGATGTATCTGTCATGGTGAACTCGGAGGAATCACCCTCGATGGGTTCACACTTGAGATGTTGCACGACAGCGTCGTTAACGGGAGTGGTGAAGGAGGAATCACCCTCGAGGACCACAACCGATGAACTAACCTACAAGGTTAACATCAAAAGTGCTGACGAGGTATCACCCTCGGCACTCGATAGTAACCCAGTAGTGTTGTACAACTAAGGGGGTGATGTGCGGTGCCGGGGCCTGGTCTTCGATCCCGTTGATCGGGTCTTCTGATAATCCAGCGGGGTAGTTGGGACAAGTGGGGGTCACTGGTGGGTCTCTAACCAACCTATACTAAGCAGTTTGAAATAGGCAGGTAAGGTAACAATAAGCAGGTTACAAAAGCAGACTATGCATCAGAATAGGAGCAATCAATTACAGTAGCAAATTCTAATGCAAGCATGAGAGAATAGAATAGGCGATATCGGGATGATCAAAGGGGGGTTTGCCTGGTTGCTCGGCGGCAAAGGCAGAGTCGTCAGTAATGTAGCCAATCATCGAAACTGCGTCGGTCTCGGGGTCTACGTCGATACCGAGATCTATCGAGGGAGAAGAGGGGGAGGAAACAGATAAATACAAGGCAGACAAAGCTACACAGAGCATGCTATGCTAACGTGCAGTGCAGGGCTGCCTAAAAGCATGTCCAAGTCATATTAGTTATTTTAGGATTTAAGTTGGATTTATTAACCGGTATATATGCACTATTCATCTACCAGATATGGCCTCGAAGTTGCTGGTTCACCTCCGTAGAGGGTCCCAACACGGAAACAGATAGCACAGTCAGCTTCGTCTTGTCGTTCTGATCAACTTTCATGTACAAAGTTTTTCGATCCGAGCTACGGTTTATTTTCTACGAATTTCTAAAGATTTTAGTATTTTCTGGAATTTTTATACCAGCAGAAAACAATTATGACATCAGCATGATGCAATGGTGACATCAGCAGTCAACTAGTCGGCTGACCAGGTCAAACCTGACCTATGGGTCCAGTGGGACCCACTGGTCATGACTCAGCTAACTAAACAGGGTTAATACTAGCTAAATAACCTAATTAGCTAGTGGGCCCGTACTGTCAGTGGCTAGTTTAGGTTAATTAGTTTATTTTAATTAGTAAATAGATAATTAGGTTAATTAACTGCAACGGGCCCACATGTCAGCGGCGGTGGGGTGAACAGTACCCGCGTTGACCGTGGTCAATGGGATCAACGAAGGTGCTGGGACCCACAGTCAGTGACTCTGGGCGAGCCCCACGCGCGCCAGGTCAGCGGCGGCGCCGGAGCTGGCTCCGGCGAGCTCGCTAGCGGCGGCCGAATGCCGGAGACGGTCGGAACCACGCTGTGGTGCCCCGTTTTGTGCGTTCTCGGTCGCGTTCGAACGGACAGAACGCGTCGCGTCGATCTGTGACATCGGTTGGTGCGGGGGCAGCCGGAATCGTCGCCGGCGACGAGGTCCGCGGTGGGGAGGTTTCGGGCGACGACGCAAACGGTGATGCAGTGCACAGTAGCTCAATCTAAAGCTTCGGACGTGCTCTACACGTGCGCGCGAGGACAACGGACACAGGCCCATGACCAAATGGTCACCGGAGACGCGCCGGCGACCAAACGAGGCGGCGGTGCGTTCGAGCTTCGTCGGGGCAGGAGCTACGGACGGCTAGAGGGGTTAGGGACGGCGCCAACGGCGCAGTGGCTCACCGCGGAGGCATAGGGTCTAGGTAGCGGGCTCGGGGAAGTCCGGTGGCGCCGGAATCATCGACGAACGCCGGCGATCCGAAGTTGAAGATGAGCTCGCCCCGGTCGGAGAAGAGGTGCTCGGCTCGACCCCGAGGACGTAGGCGATGCGGAAGACGATGAGGTAGCCGGTGAGCACCAGGAGGAGGCGAGGGAGGCACGGTGGCCGCGGAGCTGATGGAGCAGTGGCGGCAGCCGCGCTCGGGACAGAGGGGAGAGGCGAGCGCGAGCGCTGGAGAGCGAGGGAGAGAAGGGGAAATGGAGGGAGTGACCAGGGGGAAGGAACGAGGGGTTGCCCTTATCCCCTCCTACGTCGGTGGCCGTCGGCGTGTCGGGCGCTCACCAGTGCGCGCGTGCCCAGCCACGGGGACGACGACACGGCGACGTGGAAGGTAGGTGAGCTGGGCTGGGCCGGCGCCAGGTAAGTGGCTTTGACCTTTTTCTTTTTCTGTTTTTCTTTTTAACTATTAAACAGAGAGAGAAAAGAGATTAATTGGGCATCCCAATCACTTAGGAAAAATATGGAAAGTGTCCCATTAATTCCCTGGTGTTTTTTAGATAGTGCCACAAAAAGTTTGGGAATTTTTGGTACTCATTTGAATTTTCCAAAAATAGAATAGCATTTAAAGATGCTGAAATGCTGCTGTTATAATGACTAATGCTCATCTTTGTTCAAGAGTGATGTTGTGTTCCTTAACATATAATTGTTTTGGAATATTTGCAAGATGATGAACATTTTTCCAGCAACTCTTGTGCAACTTTAAATTCCACTTGTGATTTGAATTTGAATTCTGTGGAGGAATTTGAAATGAGATATCATCCATTGTGATCAAGCAATGCAAAGGAGGTTGACTTGGCATAATTAACATTATGTCACAGTGCTTATTACATAGGGGGGTTACACAATAGTGAGCAGGAGTGGATCACTGGACACCGGTCAAAATTATCCTTAGGTACCTAAAGAGGACTAAGGAAATGTTTCTCAGTTATGGAGGTGATAAAGAGTTCGTCGTAAATGGTTACGTCGATGCAAGCTTTGACACCTATCCAGATGACTCTGAGTCTCAGTCTGGATACGTATTGAACGTGGGAGCAATTAGCTAGAGTAGCTCCATGCAGAGCATTATAGACATAGAAATTTGCAAAGTGCATACGGAACTGAATGTGGCAAACCCGTTGACTAAAACCTCTCTCACAAGTAAAACATGATCACACCTTAGAACTCATTGGGTGTTAATCACGTGGCGATGTGGACTAGATTATTGACTCTAGTGCAAGTGGGAGACTGTTAGAAATATGCCCTAGAGGCAATAATAAAGTGGTTATTATTATATTTCCTTATTCATGATAAAGGTTTATTATTCATGCTAGAATTGTATTGACCGGAAACTTAAATTGTGTGGATACATAAACAAATACTGTGTCCCTAGTGAGCCTCTACTAGACTAGCTCGTTGATTAAAAGATGGTTAAGGTTTCCTAAACCATAGACATGTGTTGTCACTTGATAACGGGATCACATCATTAGGAGAATGATGTGATGGACAAGACCCATCCGTTAGCATAGCATATGATCGTTCAGTTTATTGCTACTGCATTCTTAATGTCAAATACATATTCCTTCGACCATGAGATCATGCAACTCCTGGATACCGGAGGAATACCTTGTGTGCTATCAAACATCACAACGTAACTGGGTGATCATAAAGATGCTCTACAGGTATATCCGAAGGTGTCTGTTGAGTTGGCATGTATCGAGATTGGGATTTATCACTCTGTGTATCGGAGAGGTATCTCTGGGCCCTCTCGGTAATACATCATCACAAGAAGCTTGCAAGCAAAGTGACTAAGGAGTTAGTTACGAGATGATGTATTACAGAACGAGTAAAGAGACTTGCCGGTAACGAGATTGAACTAGGTATGGAGATACCGACGATCGAATCTCGGGCAAGTAACATACCGACAGACAAAGGGAACTACGTATGTTGTCATAAAGGTTCGACCGATAAAGATCTTCATAGAATATGTAGGAATCAATATGGGCATCCAGGTCCCGCTATTGGTTATTGACCGGAGAAGCGTCTCGGTCATGTCTACATCATTCTCGAACCCGTAGGGTCCGCACGCTTAACGTTCGTTGACGATATAGTATTATATGAGTTATGTGAGTGGTGACCGAATGTTGTTTGGAGTCCCGGATGAGATCACGGACATGACGAGGAGCTCCGGAATGGTCTGGAGGTAAAGATCGATATATAGGACGATACTATTTGGTCTCCGGAAAAGTTTCGGAATGCATCGGGTATTTATCGGATCACCATAAGGGGTTCCAGGGAGGCCACGGGGAGTTATTGGGCTTATTGGGCCAACGAGCGAAGCACACCAGCCCACAAGGGGATGGTACGCCCCACCTCTAGGCCGTCGGCCCTTAGGGAAGGAAAGGGGGGAGGGCTAGCCCCTCCTGCCTTCCCTTCCACATGAGAGAAAGGAAAGGGGGGGGCGCCTCCCCTCCTGCCTTCTCCCCAGTGCCAAGAAAGGAAGGGGGGCGCGGCCAGGGCAGGAGCCCAGGGCGGCCGCCGGCCCTCTTGGGGGCTCCCTAGGCTACCTCCCCTCCTCCCCCCACCTATATATATGAGAGGAGGGAGAGGGGCAACACACACCACGATCCCCAAGCCGTGTGCGGCGCCCCGTCTCCCTCTAGTTCTAGTGTAACACCCCCGGTGATTAGCAACAGTAATCACTTTTGATAATGCCAAGTCAGCATGCTTAACAGTGCATAATCATCATTAGCATCATAATGCATTTCAACTCCTAAGTCAAATTCAGATTTAAATGAAAGTGAAATATAAAAGTTGTTCAAACACAGAAACTAAAATGTCAGATAAATAACAAATATTCCAGAGGCTATTCTAAAATTGAAACCAACATCATTGGAATTGGATAAGTGACTCGAACAACCTCAAACAGTGGATAAAGATAATATTTAATAACCATTTATTAAATCTGAAATAAATATGGAATTATATTTTGTCCAAACTAATTTTAGGTGTTAGGGAATAATGCACTGGTATTTATGAACTAGGTCTCATGTTTTACAAAAACCATTTTGAGGCCTAGCTATTTACTAGCAGAGTAAAGGGAATAGATAAAGAAAAGAAAAAGGAAAAGAAATAGAAAACAGAGAAGAAAAAAAAAGAAAAAGAAAAAGGAAGCAACCCCCCCCCCCCCCCACGGCCCAAACTGGGCCGAAGCCGAGGCCGGCCCACCTGCGTCGCCCCTGGCCTATAAGGCCCCGGCCGAACCCTAGCCCCCCCTCCCGATCCACACTCCCCCCCCCCCCGGTCGCCCCCTCCCTCGACTGGATCTGGATCGGGGCAAACCCCCGATCCCGTCGCTCGTCGCCGCGACGACCTCGCCGCCCCACGCCAGGACGCCGCCGCCCGGAGCCCGCGCCTCCTCGCCGGCGCTCCCCGTCCACCCCGCTGTCGTCCCCGACCCTCGCCTCGCGCCCGCTCTGCCGTCCCTACATCCACCCCGTGAGCCCCCCTCCTCTCCCCTTCCCCACGGCCCCGCCGCGCGCCGGACGCGCCCGGCAGCGCCCCGCACCGCGCCCCGTGCCGCCGCTCCGCCCGTTGCTCGCCGGGCTTGCTCGGCACGCGCCCGCGCGCACACCGCAGCCTGCCGCGCTCTGCCGCACGACGCGGCGCGCGCCGCCACTGCCCTCGCTCGCGCGCCCGCTCGCTCCTCGCCGCCGACCGCCCGCGCAGCCACCCGCCCGCTCCGGCCGTACCCCTCCACGGCCCGGCGTCTCCCTCCGGTGGCCGCCCGCATCGCCCACGGCCCCGCCCCGCCGTGGTCGCCGGCGCCCGCGCCGCCGAATGCCCCGCGCCGCCCAGTCGGGTGCGCACCCGCGGGCCAGCGCGTTCGGGCTGCGCCCGTCGCCCCGAACCGTTAGGCCCCTCTGGGCCAATGACAGTGGGGCCCAGCCCCAGAACGTTTTTAATAAAAATAAAAATAAAATAAATAAAATAATTAAATTAATAATTAGTTAATTAATTAGGTTAATTAATTCTGTTTAGATTAATATATATTATTAATTAGTTTAATTAAGTGCTAATTAATTAGTTAACCCTAATTAATTAAAACAGCTATGACAGGTGGGACCCACCCTGTCAGGCGCCTGCTGACATCAGCATGATGTCATGCTGATGTCATCATCAGCACTGTTTCGGATAATGTTGAATTAAATATTAATTAAATTTCAGAAATTAATAAAAACTTTAGAAAATCATATTAAATAAACCGTAACTCCGATGAAATTTTATACATGAAACTTGCTCAGAACGACGATACGAACCCGAATACGTCCTCCGTATTCCCGTCAGATGCCCGCAGCTATAAGAACGTTGAAATTTTAGACCGATTTCAGTAATGAATAGTGCCCAACTTTAATTAAATAAATCCGAATAAATTCCTAAATTAACTAAATCATTTGTTAGGCAGTAGAACACCCCGGCATATCATTTAGACATGTCATACATGTTGTTTGCATTATTGCCGTTAATTTATTGTTTCTCTCCCCTCCTTCTCTCTCTCGATAGACGCTGAGACCGACGGCGTGCACAGGATACGACTATTCTACCGACGAGCAGCCCGTTGACGACCTTCCCCTCTTGCCAGAGCAACCAGGCAAGCCCCCCCCCCCCCCCCCCTTGAGCATTGATATCGCCCATTCTATTCTCTGCTTGCATTAGATTTTGCTACTGTTAATGTATGCTCCTATTCTGATGCATAGCCTGCTGTTGTAACCTGTTCATTGCACCTTACCTGCCTATGATAAACTGATTAGTATAGGTTGGTAGTGAACCATCAGTGACCCCACACCTTACCCTTGTTACCCCTGCTTGATCATCGACGACTGATCAACGTGGATCGTCGACCAGAGACCGACACCTCACTTCACACCCCAAGTTGTACGACTCTGCGTAGTAACTATCGAGTGCCGAGGGTGATACCTCGTAACGCACTCACGATGAATACTCTGCAGTATAGCTGTTCGGTCGTGGTCATCGAGGGTGATCTCCTTCTCCACTTCCGATACGACTCTGTCGTGCGACCCCTCAGTGTGAACTCGAGGGTGATACACTCATACGTTCACCTGATGATTTGACCACACGGCTACTTGACCTTTGTTACAGGCGGGTCCACCCTGGTGGGTACCGCTGGGGATCTATGATTTCGGGTGTGCCGGAAGGGCACTCGAGTGTGACATTGTGGCGGAGCATCAGAGACTCTGATTGTCTCCGCTTGATACTAATTGAGCCTATTGGATTTGGGTGTGTGATTGAGTGGGTCGACGTGCCCTATACGCACTACCACCACGCGGGAGAATGGTTATGGGACCCTCTGCAAAGTACGTTTCTCCGAAAGAAGTCGTCTGACGTCACGATTCACACGTGCGGGCTGATTGTCGGGATTGGGCTGGATACTTCATGACGAGTTCAGTGTCGCGCCTGCACCCCGGCCAGTCTCGCAACGCGCAGGGTGCCCAGGGCGATGGCCCGAGACCTCTGGGTGCATAGGTTAGTCCGGCGTGCTGAACTCTCCTGCCGAGCCTAGGTAGGGCGCTGCTTTGTGTTGATCTTCCGAGGACGGGCATTACCCAGCAAGTGTGTCCGGCCAGAGTTGATCGAGCGTGTTGGGTAACAGTAGTGCACCCCTGCAGGGATGAATCTTCTATCGATAGCCGGTCCTACGGTAAAGGACGCTCCGTTTGTGAATCCCGATCTACTACTTAAACTGTACTGTTACTTAATTGAAGCTTCGGGATTACTTTCTCGCTGGGAGTCGAGGAAGGATCTTTGAGCTGTACCAACATGTTTGCTAAATAAAATGCTCTCACCTCTTCACTGCTGCAAGATGATGGCTTTGAGAAGATGTTGAAGATGCTAGTCTTCGATAGGACTAGGCCTTTCTCTCTATTCTGGCATTTCTGCAGCCCAGTCCACATATACAGCCTTTTCTCCATTGATAATGTTGCATATGTAGTATAGATCCTTGCTTGCTGAGTACTTCGGATGAGTACTCACGGTTGCTTTATTTTCTCTTTTCCCCCATATACCCCACCTTGATGATACACCAGACGATGGAGTCCTGGAGCTAGATGCCACCACCGGAGCTTACTACCAGGAGGGTCCAGAGGGTACTTACTACTGGATCGAGCCAGATGACCAGGAGTAGGATCGGAGGCTCCCAGGCAGGAGGCCAACGCCTTTCGATCTAGTGTCGCTGTTTGTGCTAGCCTTCTTAAGGCAAAACTTGTCTAACTATGTCTGTACTCAGATAATATTTGTATGACTGACTTATGTATTCGGATCTTCGGATCCCTGATTTGTAATATTGTGGACCTCCGTTTAAATTGTGTTAGAGTTGTGTTGTGATATCTTCCCGTGAGTCCCTGTGCTTGATCGTACACGTTTGCGTGTATGATTAGTGTACGATTGAGTCGGGGGCGCCACATCTAGTTCCTCCTCCGTCCATGTCCGTTGTGCTTGGCGAAGCCCTGCGGATAGTTTGACCACCACCGTCACCACACCGTCGTGCTGCCGGAACTCATCTACTACTTCGCCTCTCTTGCTAGATCGAGAAGGCGATGACGTCATCGAGCTGAACATGTGCTGAACGCGAAGGTGCCGTACGTTCGGTACTTGGTCGGGACAGATCGTGAAGGTGTACAACTACATCAACCGCGTTGATAAACGCTTCCGCTTAGCGATCTACAAGGGTATGTAGATGCTCTCCCCCTCTCGTAGCTATGCATCTCCATGGATAGATCTTGCGTGTGTGTAGAAATTTTTTGTTTTCCATGCAACGTTTTTCAACAATTATTAGCTATGCAGTATGTAAAAATACCCATTTCAAGCATAAGTTGTCGGGATAAGTTTTTCAGCAACCCCCCACCCAAAGGCTACCATGGTGTTTGTACATAAGTTATCATGTTTGTGGTACGTATATTACCATCATGTTTACGCAGAAGTTACCGGGGTATATTCCAACAACAACAAAAATCCGCCCGTGAAAGTTAACCTGGTGTTTTGTATGTAAGTTATCAGGTATGTGGTGCATATATTACAATATTATTTACACATAAGTTGTCAAGGGTTACGTTTAAACTACTCTCTTTTTCTTCGGGTCAAAGTTATCACGTTGTTTATATTAATTTACTAGGTTTTTCGTACGTAAGTTATTATGCAATTTATACAGAACTTATCGGAGTATGTTTCAAACAACCTTTTTCGGGTCAAAGTTACCGCGATGTTTGTATGTAATTTATCATGTATGCGGTGCATATATTACCATACTATCTACACATAACTTACCGGGTATTTTTTTAACAATTTTTTTTTCTTTGGTGAAAATGTGGTCATGTTATTACAGAGAAGTTATTGGGGGGGGGTTGGGGGGGGGGGGGGGGTGTGTGCTGGACGTAAGTTATCAGGTAAGAGGAATGGAAACAAGGGATGAAGGTTCGGGCTTTAATTTGTTTGTACAATTCAAAAATCTGAGTTTATGTGTATGCAAGTAAACTTTTAGTTGGAACCATACACATCCAATTTTTAGCTAAGTTGGTTAGTCTTGTATGGACTGAATGGTGGGGGCAAGAGTTCGATGCCTATTTCATGTGCACAGTTTTTTGACTTAAAAACAAAATAACAGGCTTTAAATGACAGTGCACGTAATTAAGCAGGGGCTCGCGCGAGATTGCAGGATCTGAAATTGACAGCATCCAAATCGTTCGGATCTGAAGCAAAAACTAGGTAGTTCTCCATATACATCACTCCTATGGTGTGATATATTATTTTCTCTCTCAATGAGGCATCTGATTTTTTTTTTTTTTGGCGGTGTATTCCATTTATATCAGATTGGCACTTCCAGTACTTTGCCATTTCCTTTTTTTTTTTTTGCAAGGACATTTCCTATGTACGGAGTATATTCTAGCTTCTCAGACTTGCGCATAGTACACGGCACATTTGAGTCCCATCAACTACACACACATTTGAGCCTTTTTCTGGATTTCTGGAAACGTAGCAGGAAAAAAAATCACATTATTGAGTTTTCATTTTATTTAATTTTTTGACAAAATGCATGCTTGTAGAGAAAGGATAGGAAAACGTGTCCTGTCTGTTTTGGTTTAAAAAGGATACGACTATCCAAAGCAAATGCTAGTAGTACAAGATTAGCCTTGCACACATCAATCTCTCTCTGTCTGAAAAAAAAACCTTGTCCAGCAAGAAAGAAAGAAGATGTATAAATAACAGGCGCGAACGAAGACGAAGGCATACACAAACCCCATCTCTCTCGTCAGCTAGCTTGTCCATCGGCACGATCTCGAGCCGGAAGGAAGCAAATAAGGATCGATGGTGCCAAGGAAGATGGACTCTGTCGTGCCGCCCCTCTCCGACTTCCCCAGCCCCACCGCCGCCCGCACCAGGTCCGGCCGCCGTCTCCTTGCATCTCCGTCGTAGCTTCCATGTGAATCGGTCATGCATTATACTACCTTGCACAGCATGCAAGCACTGCAATTTATTTTGAATCTTACTCCATGCAGGATGGCGGTGCCGGCGTACGAGATCATGTTCGGCAAGCTCCAGCTTCGCAGCCTGTTCGACGACTACTTCCATCAGCCAGGCAGCGTCAACGCCGGCATCATATTGAAGACGCCGGAGGATCCTACTGTTCAACTCAGTGCCGCCGTATCCTTTCACACAAGAAAAGAAAAATTAAATTATGCTTGTTTGTTCAACCTGATACGATTTTGACCCCCTTTTTAGTTAATAGTTCCTGAGTTAGCGAAAGATCAAAGAAGTGTCGTTTAACTTTCCCTAACTTAAAACTCACTAGATGTCTCCAGCTGGCGGGGAGGCCATGTTTCGGTGGCAGAGGTGCGTGATTACCTTCATATATATGTTCACCAAGCCTATTATATTCTGTGACATGTACCCTAAACACAAAATGGATTTACTGTTTTCTGTGCAGGGATTTGGATAATCCCAACACATATGTGGACCTGCTCGCGTCAACCGCAAAACCGTAAGCGCACGGCTAGCAACATTTACTAGTAGTGTTGTTGTGAGATGTGCATGGATTAATTGTGTTAACTTGGGTTGTTATGACTTGTATATCCAGTATGTTGCAGGTGAAATCATGTGCTTACTATCCAAAGTATGGTGTTGGCGCCTTCGGAACATTCCCTTTGCTTATGGCAAACAGGTAAGCTAACTGTATGTCTTGCTGGGTTGCACATCATGCGTAGAGTTGTTGCGTTTTGCTTAATTCCCGATCAGATGTTAGTTCATGTTATGATAAGTGTGTATTTTCATGATTCACTAAAAGATTTTTCTCGTTGTTGTTTGATTCTGAATATGATTGCACACCGTAAGAATGACTAACCAAGTTGAATTTTCCTGGCCCGCAGAGGGCAGGGTAAAGAAGATTACGGTGTCATGGGTGTCAGATATGGTTCGAAGAATCTGTCGGTTGGAGCGTCCTTCCTGCCATTTGCTGGTATGCTATTATTTATATCTTTGGTTGGAACTTCGAAATGGTATAGTGAAAATAATCTATGCCCAAGTAGATGTCCATCTTAGCTTTGAAACAATTTAATTGTTCTATACTATACTTCCAATTACATGCCATGATATGCTGATATCATTGCTTCTCTTTGCATAGTATCTGGTGAGGTCCCCTATGGTGCATGGCTGGTTACGAGGGAAGGAAGATTAAGCGCAGGGGTACAGTACAAGCCACTTGGTGAGTGTTATTACTTATTTAACCTTCAATCAACATTAGGACCTATGTTTTACTCCGCATGAATATTAATGACCATCATCAAAGTTCATTGTGATTCACACGTATAGTCAGAAACTAGTCTCAATA
Source organism: Thinopyrum elongatum (assembly GCA_011799875.1). Taxonomy (NCBI): domain Eukaryota; kingdom Viridiplantae; phylum Streptophyta; class Magnoliopsida; order Poales; family Poaceae; genus Thinopyrum; species Thinopyrum elongatum. The sequence goes on along the minus strand of CM022297.1, from coordinate 521,157,695 downwards.
AGTTGTCAAGCCAAGTGAAAAAATAAGCAAGAGAGCCTCGGTCAGATACATATCTTCTAGTTTATCTCTAGTTTGGGCATCAAGAATTTAATTCTACTTTTGTGTCTATAATACTTCAGCAGGTCCAGCAGGTGAAAGCAATAACACTGCGCCTTTTAATGACTTGAAGAACTGGAATTGTGCAATCAGTTATGGCACAGGGTCAACTAGCCTACTCAGTCCTTCATACATTTTTGCTCTAGAGCTTCTTCGAAGTACACAGGTTTGTTTTAGTTTGCTTCTTACCCGATAAGAGACTCACATCTTTTTGTTAGCTTGCAACACTTAGTCTTTTGGCAAGATTGTAAACAGAGTATGATGATGGACACTTGATGCTTGGATTAAAATGATATTCCTTTTAACTCTGTTGAATAGGAACTCATGTTTTTGAACAATGAAATTGTTCAACTTCCACTGCTACACACAAGAGTTATATTTTTAGAAGTTAAAACTTGTACAGTATGTGCTTCATCGTAAATATCTGGTTTTGACTTAAAACAGAGTATTCAGCAACTGATCCATCAGAGTGAAATATGGTGCATATGCATGTTTCGTTCTCTCTTTGTTTGTTTCTAGGTAGGACAGAATAATCACCTATTTATCAAGAAGAGACCAATTAGATTGCTAAAGCAAAACCATAGTATGTATTAGGATACTTTTACCTTTATTGGAACTCGCAATGAAATTTTCTTTTCTTTGATGTGCAGCTGGTTGCATCATTCTATAGGCGCCATGTTATCGACACAAAGGTAAGTGTAGTTATATTTCCGTTCGTGGTCCATAGATTATTTCCTCCCATTTACCAACTTATTTAACTCTATAACTCTGCTACTAGGGGAGCCTTTCCCCGTGAATGTTTAAAGAAAAAACTCTGACACTCTTCATACTCGAATTTGACTTCTTTATTGCTAAGGTTCAGTTGAGCCTTCCAGTTCCATTGAAATACCATGTCAATTTGTTAAAGATGGGCTAATTTGTCTTGTCTGAATCATAGTATTTTAGCCTCTAGTTGTCACAAAGAAATATTAAAATTTTATTGGATACCTTTTGTCCCTATCTGTAGGAAATAAATGAAGATGTTCCCTTTTTTGGAACCAAAGGCTACGTTGATTTTGGGCTTGAATTGAACAGAAGGTAAATCTCAAATGAGGAGATATTTCTCGGTTTTGCATTGATGCACCTAAGGACCTGACAACTTTCAGTTCTGTATGATTTTTTAGCTTGGAGAAAGACAAGCCAACAGACAACAAGGCGGACGATTCCTTGTTTCAGGTAGCTGCCAGTTGGCAGCCTAATTCAAGTTTATTAGTAAAGGTTAGTTGCACCCCTCTTTATTAATTATAGGCCTTAATTGTGAAATGTGTTATGTATCCCTGCATTAGTATGTGCATATAGATAAGAAAAAAATCAGTGTGTGTGCATATTTATATACTTCCTTTCTACTCGAATTTGTGTTTTAGTTTAGCCTCTGATAAAATGACAAGCCAAAGTAAGACATGGCATGTAATAAAATGTCCCCACTAAAATGTGTTATTGCAATGAGTCCACCTTTATATATAGTAATTTATATCTATTTATATCTAAAAATCAGTATTGTTTTCTAAACAGGGGAAGGTGGGCTCCTCCAAGTCATCTGCTGCTTTGGTGTGCAATTCTTGGTGGAAACCCTTCTTAACATTTAGCGCCACAGGTTTGCATCCTTCAACTTCTTAAGAAATAATCATTTGCGAATATAACTTTTTTATTCTTTTGGCGAAAGGCTACTACCAAACTCGTTTTGCTTCTATTTTTTCGTGTTCCTGCATAGGTCATTAATTATAATTTTTTGTTCATCGTGAATTGGGATAGGCTAGCGAAAAGTGTTTACCCTAAGCACTCTGAGTGGCACAACTAAATTAATTATAATTTCTTGCTTGCAGTCGAAAATGATCACCAGCAAGGCACTAGATCATACGGAGTTGGATTCCGTGTCGAGGATATATGATAAGAAGCCAGGTCCGTTATTTATCTTACTGGTTGTATTGTAAACTTAAAAATGGTGCTTTTATTCAAGAGTTCATATTGAATGTTGTGCTAATAAGACTACTTTCCCAATATTATTGGATTGCAGTTACCAAGTAGCTGATTCGGTTTAAACGAGGACTTTGCACCAGATCTTGTGAGAGAGAATGGGAAGAACCGCATATGTGCATCGTCACATTTACCAGCAGGGCTCAGAGCCTACACATAGGATGTTTTCTTACTTGTTACAAGAACAATTATGTTTATTTTGTGGTACCTCGGATTTCGTAAAAGTTACTTGTCAATAGCAAATTTTATTAATTATTATGCTTCATGTATTATTTTGCATTTAGTTAACTTCGGGAGATGATAATATTAGAGGCACACATCATGCAGTGTTGCAAAAATCAGCAAGTATAATAGCATGTTGCTGATGTTTCTGATTGATAGTTCATCGACCATTTCTACATGGACCAACATCTATTATTAGAGCATCTCTAGCAGCGACCCGCAAAATAACAGCCAAAATGCGGGTCCGCGCGAAAAATCCTGCCCGACCAGACCTTGCAAACGCGTCCGACCCGTAAAAAATATTGTGGGGCGCGGCATAATTCCCGTCCCAACCCGCGAAAACGCGGGTCCCCCCTCGGCCCGTCGGCGCCCTGTATATAGCGGTTGGTGGGGGGGGGGGGATTTCAGCCCGCGCTTTTCCCCACCCACCGCTGCCCCTCTCCCCCTCGCCCCGCGCATTTCCCCGCCGGGCCGCCGCCTATGATTCCGGCCAAACTAGCCGGCGGGATCACGCCGGAGGGCCGCCACACGCCCGAGCTTGCCCTCCGCCACTTCCTCCTGCGTCGGCGGGCCGGAAAGTTGCAGATCAGCGATTGTTCGACGCGGCGGCCGGATTTGGCTTTTCCGGCCACCGGTGGCTGCGCCAAGCCATGGATTGGTGTGACGACCCCGGCTTAATCATGCACTAATCATACACGCAAATGCGCACGATCAAGACTAAGGACTCACTTGAAGATATCACAACACAACTCTAAAACATAAATAAAGTCATACAAGCTTTATATTACAAGCCAGGGCCTCGAGGGCTCGAATACATAGCTCGATAGCATACAAGCGTCAGCGGAAGCATCAGATATCTGGGTACAGATATATTACAGAAATAGAGGTAAGCCTTTAGGAAGGCGAGGCAAAAATAAAAACTACGATCGAAAGGCACAGGCCTCCTGCCTGGGACCCTCCGAACCTACTCCTGGTCGTCGGTCGACTCCTCGTAGTAGTACTCGCCAGGAGGGTAGTAGTAGTAGCCGTCGGCGGGGGCAACGGTCTCTGGGGCTTCGTCATCTGGTCGCACCAAAAGGATATGGGGAAAAAGGAAAGCAAAGCAAACGTGAGTACTCATCCGAAGTACTCAGCAAGCAAGGATCTATACTACATATGCAACATTTTCAAAGGGAGACTGTATATGTGGACAGGGCTGGAGAAATGCCAGAATAAAGAGAGAAGGACTAGTCCTATCGAAGACTAGCATCTTCATCATCTTCAGCGGTCTTGCAGCATTAGAAGAGTGTAGATTAGCATAAAGTAAAGCAGTAGAAGTAGTAGTGTCAACAACCTCGCCCAGAGATCCTTTCTCGACTCCTTGCGAGAAAGCAATCCCAGAGCCATACTATCCAGTTATCATCTCAAGTAACCAGTTCTAGTTGTACCGATCGGGATACAACTCCGAGTGTCCGTTACCGTAGGACTGGCTATCGATAGATTAGTTCTTCCCTGCAGGAGTGCACCAAGTAACCCACCACGCTTGCTTAACTCCGGCCGGCCTTGGCCAAACGATATGCCGCAACCCAACCGAATACTTAGCAGAGAGGTCAGCACACAAGACTAAACATATGCCCCCAGGGGTCTTGGGCCATCGCCCCGGGAACTCCTGCACGTTACGTTCACGGCCGAGAGCAGACCTAGCCCCCCTTATACAAGCGCAGGGCGTTACCAGTCCAACACGGCGCGCGCCGCTCAGTCGCTGACGTCCATTAAGCTTCGGCTGAAGTATACGACGCAGAACGCCCATACTATGCCCACGTGATGGTTAGTGCTATCAGGCCAGAGGCCCCTCGGATCAAATATCCAAACCGTTAGTGGATTAGGAGCACGCGGAAACGAGCAGAGACTCACGATCGGTGTGACCCCGTCGCCCCGTCTCGAGGACTTGCGGCAAGGGCTAAGAATGCCCGGCCACGCCTCGTGTTTATCTCGCGGGCACCCTCCAGGTCAAGCCGACTCCTCATCACTCGCAATTAAGCTCGCGCGGGTACCCCTCAGGGCCGACCCGTCTTTAATAACATGGTTCAGTGTAAAGTCATAGTAACAATAGTAACCGTGTGTCTAACACCAAAGGGGGAACCCTGAGGAATCACCCTCGATGGAATCCCACCTGATGTTAACGTCAAGGTGAACGAAGGAGGAATCACCCTCGGGGTCCACTCTTGAGAAGTCATACGATGACGACGTTATCGGGGGTGGTGTAGGAGGAATCACCCTCGCCGACCACGACCGATTAACTAACCTACAAGGTTAACATCAGAAGTGCTAACGAGGTATCACCCTCGGCACTCGATAGTAACCCCGTAGTGTCGAGCAACTAAGAGGGAAGTGATGTGCGGTGCCGGGGCCTGGTCTTCAATCCCGTTGATCGGGTCTTTTGATAATCCAGCGGGGCTGTTGGGACAAGGTGGGGGTCTCTGATGGGTCTCTACCCAGACTATACTAAGCAGTTTAGGACAAACAGGTAGGTAACAAAAGCAGGTTACAATAAACAGGCTATGCAGCAGATATAGGATAACAGTAACAGTAGCAATTCTAATGCAAGCATAAGGGAGAAGAGAATAGGCAATATCGGAATGCTCAAAAGGGGGGGTGCTTGCCTGGTTGCTCTGCGGTAAGGGCAAGGTCGTCAACGATGTCGTCGGGGACGTAGTCGTACTCCGTAGCTGCGTCGATCTCGGGAGCTACGTCGACGTCGGGGTCTATCGGGAGAGAAGAGGCGGAGGAAACAAATAAATACACAGCAAATATATGCAACACAGAGCATGCTATGCTATAATGCAGTGCAGGGTTGCCTAAACATATGTCTAAGTCATATTAGTTATTTTAGGGTTTAAGTTGGAATTATTAACCGGTAGTTATGCACTATTCATCTACCGGAAACAGGCTAAAGGTTATGGGTTCACCTCCGTAGAGGGTCCCGTCACGGAAACAGACGGCACGGTCAGCTTTGTCTCGTCTTTCTGATCAACTTTCATGTAGAAAGTTCTTCGATCTGAGCTACGGTTTAAAAGTTATGAATTTTCAAAGATTTAAACTATTTCTGAAATTATTTTTATTAACAAAAAAGAGTTATGACGTCAGCATGACGCGGGGATGACATCAGCTGTCAACAACCGCACTGACCAGGTCAAACCTGACCAGTGGGCCCCACATGTCAGCCTCTGTTGTTAAAACAGAGTTTAAATTAAGCTAAACTAATTCTAATTAACTACTGGACCCCACCTGTCAGTGACTAATTAACTTAATTAACTATCTGTTATTTATAAAAACATTTTTAGTTAATAAAAACACGATGGGGCCCGCGTGTCAGTGACACTGGGCTGCCCAGTCAGCAGTTGACTGGGTCAACCCAGTCAACTGGGACCCCCAGGGCCCACTGGCAATGGCTCTGGAGCGGGTCCCACGCGTCCACGTCGGCGGCTTCGCCGGAGTTGCTCCGGCGGCCAAAATCGCGGCGGCGCAGCCACGGACCTCATCGGAAATCACCGTCCGGCGCCCAAAACGACGGCGGTTGGTCTCATTCGAACGGGGACAACATCCCGCATCGATCTGCGGTACTAACGCGAGCTAAAACAGCCGGAGTCGAGCGCTAGTTCGTCGCCGGCGGACGCCGGAGTCGGGCGTCTGTGGATCCAGTGCTGCTCGGCACAGGAAGGCGTGCTAGGGGTCACGTTGAGTTCGCACGAGCTCCAGGAGCTCGATGCTGGGCTCGGCCGCGCGTGACTGTGACGGAGGCCACGACGGCGAGTTCGTCGGCGGCAGCGTGTTCGGGCGTGGCGTAGCAGCTAGCGAGCGTGCGAGGCCAAATGTGGAGGAGGAGGAGGTGGAGAAGCTCACCGCGGGGCACACGGTGGCCGTCGGAGGCTTAGTAGCGTAGCGCAGCGACCGGAATCGAAGATGGTCGACAGCGGCCCGAGGAAGAAGAAGATGTCGCCGGGCTCGGAGCAGTGGCTCCCGGCTCCAACTGGTGGCGTCTGAAGACGCAGCGGACGATGGCGATCCTCTACGACGTGGTGGAGAGGCGTGCGGTGGCCGATGGTCGCGGGATCGACGCGGCGACGGCAGTGACTGCGTTCGGGATGAGCCGGATCGAGAGAGAGGAGTGGGGCTAGGGTTCACCTGGGGGAGTGCCCTAGGTCCCCATCGCGGCGGCAGCGGCGCCGGGGGATGGCCAACAGCTGGCCATCGCCGGCTCAGGTGCGCGCGCGCGCTGACACGGGGAGGAGGGAGACGATCCTGGTGGGCTGGGCCGTGCCTGTGGCGCTGGGCCGAGGCCACAGTGGCCTCCCTCCTTTCTTTTCTCTAACTCCTTTTTCTGTTTTCTATTTCCAGAGAGGGTTTTTGATTTAAATGAGCTGCCAATTGAATTTGTTCAAGTGTGAATCTTGTTCACACAAGTGTATTGCAATTTCTAGCATTGCCACAAAAAGTTTGGTGATTTTTGGGAACTCATTTGTATTTTACAAAAATAGAATAGCATTTAGAAATGCTGAAATGGTGCTGTTATAATTGCTGATGCTCATCTTTGCTCAAGTGGAATGTTGTATTCCTTAACAAATAAATGTTATGGAATATTTGCTAACTGATGAACATTTTTCCAGCAACTTTTGTGCAGCTTTAAATTTCACTTTGATTTTGAATTTGAATTTGAGACAAGTGGCATTTTGACTTAGTAAAATATGATGACATGGCACATTAATTAGCTTGATGACAGGGTTAACATCTGGGGATGTTACAAATCTCCTTCACTACAAGAAATTCCGTCCCGAGATTTAAGTGGGGAAGTAAAGGATAACTTTGGAAGAGTTGTCCTTTATAGGTTTGATTCTCTAGTAGTCAGTTCAGGGTTTGTGGCAAGAGTATCTCTCGAGTTGAAGCTTAAGAATACGTCGAGAGCAAAGTATGAAGGTACGTTAAGAAGTTTCACGCGAAGGTACATTCGATCGATACCTGAACAAAGAGTGAAAAGGGGTTCAGGGTACCGGGAGTAAATCATCTCTCGAAAGGTGGCTCGTGATAACACTCAAAGCCAAGAGCATATGATACTTCGGAATCAAAGATATACTGGAGAGTCAGGTTCCGATCCTGTGGAACTGTGATAAGGGCCGATCGAAAGTAGAAAGGATGGTGACATCTTGTATGGTCACACTAGTAAGGCATGTCAGATGGTAGCCTGCCAGTTGTGTCGGCGGCATCATCGGTACCAAGGGCGAGGGACGAAGAGAACCATTTTCCTGCTCGTTGAAACGAGGTGGACCAATAGGCAAAGTTCTCGTCCATCGGTGGTTACCGGAATGTCATCAACAATAGTAACAGGGTCTTACTGACAGAGTTGTATACCAGGGTATTATATAAGCAGGGAATTCATTTCTGCTTATATCATATAGATCACAAGAAAGGTTAAACAAACCAATGGAAAGGAAGAAAAATATGATTATCAGGTCAAACAGTCCAATGGAAAGGAAGATGTGTTTAAGAGATACCGAGAAACAGTTCCAAGATTATCTTAGAACGTAAGGAATAACCAAGCACAGCCAGGTATGTGTTGGCAGAAAGTCAAGATGTCATTGATGATATCACAAATCATCGAGGGGCAGGGATGGTATTTCTGGCCATGAATTCAATTGATATCCTGGAAGAGCTCAGAATGTTGATGATGATCTCGACACACTTGTCGAAAGATTTAAAGATGAAATCGATCGGCGATGACATCTTAGTCAAAAGGGGGGATGAAGCGAAAGGTTATTGAAGCCACGGATTTGACACAAGCTCGAAGACAAGCTTGTTGTTCGAGGTAAAATGATAAGATGGGGAAGATCGACGTAAGCTTAGCTCATCATCGAAAGTTGCTCCGGGCATAAAGACTAGGTAGCATAATTAAAAATCGATACGATGATGATATAGCCGATCAGGCTAGGAATTTTGTGATGGGGTATTAAACTTCCCAGTAACAAGTACTAGGGGTAATACCGGAAGGTGAATCGGAATAAAGGTTGGACGGGGAAAATGATTTGCAGAGAATAAGTATTTTAACTTATCCGGAGAATGCAATCAAGGAGGAAATATGGTCGGAACCACGATTGCAAGGGATCAATTCATAGGCACAAGATGAACTTGTACCAAGGAAATAATTATTTTTACGAGCAGCTTCCATGATAAGTTCTACATCGGGTCCATGGGAATGACCACAAAAGTTCAAGGTCGACTCCCACTTCTTCAATGCATAACCTTTCATTTACTCCTCGTTTTCGATGGAGTTGTAGTGTTGGAATTTATCTGGCGAAACACCAGATGTGTATGACTCGCATAACTTTCGAGTTCACACGAATTAGGGAAAGCATAGGTTCAACCCATCGGGACATTTTTATGAAGCTATACAACACAATAACAGGAGCGACGGATACACGCTCGAAAGCAAAGGGCTGGCGATACGGAGTAGATGATACTGTTCGCCAGAGGCATTTTGTGTCAGGGGAAAGTCGTCAATGATTTAAAATATAAAGGAGCTGCCGGATAGTAATCCACCAAAAGGTCAGGTGGTCCGCAAGGATCTGCTGTGAGTATCGGTACTCAACCAGAAGAAGAAGGGAGGCAAAGGAATCGGTTTATGGAAACATCTTAATAAGCCGAAGCTTGAATATGGAGGGTTTACGATTTCAAAATCAGGGAATCAGAGACAGAGGCTCTGATAAAAAGATGAATATGTTAAATAGAATTAGATGGCCAATCAATCAAGAATTGATTTACCGAGAACCAGCTCATATCCAGAATGACGTCTGAGCCGGAAGGATGAATTAGTAGGAAACAACTGATGATTGTGAGTATTCGCACACAGGTTGAATTAATGATGCCAGAATGATAGTGACAAGGGATATCAACAATGATTACTTGTCATATGGAACTATCCATAATGCAAGCAGGCAAGAATTTCATGAGCAATAGGCTGCAGAGGATTTTCGGGACAACGGAGAGTACTAGGGGTATCTGGTAACAACAGGAGCAACTGGGGATGAAGGTACAAGCGGCAAGGATGTTATTCACGGGGATTACCGGTGGTCATGAACTGCAAGGCAGTGGGCACAGGGTCTCGAGAAACATCGAGGAGTATCCGCAGAATCTTCTGGCGAAGCAAGCGATCATCGGTAATGTCGGGGCTCTCCGGGAGGAAGTGGGTACGAGAACCTAATGTCAGAGTTAGTAAAATGTTAAACCCGAATAGACGAGAGATCAGAGTCCCAGAGTATAGACGAGGAATAAAAGATCCTAATACCACCCAATTGGCGATGTTGGCCCGTAAGCCACACAGCCAAGTTAGTAAAATAGTTTTGGACCACTAGACTCAACTTCGGCCAAGGAGTTGGAAAGGGGGATCCTACAGGCAGTCGGCTCTGATACCAACCTGTGACGACCCTGGCTTAATCGTGCACTAATCATACACGCAAATGCGCACGATCAAGCCTAAGGACTCACTTGAAGATATCACAACACAACTCTAAAACATAAATAAAGTCATACAAGCTTTATATTACAAGCCAGGGCCTCGAGGGCTCGAATACATAGCTCGATGGCATACAAGCATCAGATATCTGGGTACAGATATATTACAGAAATAGAGGTAAGCCTTTAGGAAGGCGAGGCAAAAATAAATGCTACGATCGAAAGGCACATGCCTCCTGCCTGGGACCCTCCGAACCTACTCCTGGTCGTCGGTCGGCTCCTCGTAGTAGTACTCGCCAGGAGGGTAGTAGTAGTAGTCGTCGGCGGGGGCAACGGTCTCAGGGGCTTCGTCATCTGGTCGCACCAAAAGGATATGGGGAAAAAGGAAAGCAAAGCAAATGTGAGTACTCATCCGAAGTACTCAGCAAGCAAGGATCTATATTACATATGCAACATTTTCAAAGGGAGGCTGTATATGTGGACAGGGCTGCAGAAATGCCAGAATAAAGAGAGAAGGACTAGTCCTATCGAAGACTAACATCTTCATCATCTTCAGCGGTCTTGCAGCATTAGAAGAGTGTAGATTAGCATAAAGTAAAGCAGTAGAAGTAGTAGTGTCAACAACCTCGCCCAGAGATCCTTTCTCGACTCCCTACGAGAAAGCAATCCCAGAGCCATACTATCCAGTTATCATCTCAAGTAACCAGTTCTAGTTGTACCGATCGGGATACAACTCCGAGTGTCTGTTACCGTAGGACTGGCTATCGATAGATTAGTTCTTCCCTGCAGGGGTGCACCAAGTTACCCACCATGCTCGCTTAACTCCGGCCGGACACACTTTACTGGGTCATGCCCGGCCTCAGCCAAACGATACGCCGCAACCCGACCGAATACTTAACAGAGAGATCAGCACGCCGGACTAAACCTATGCCCCCAGGGGTCTTGGGCCATCGCCCCGGGAACTCCTGCACGTTACGTTCTTGGCCGAGAGCAGACCTAGCCCCCCTTATACAAGCGCAGGGTGTTACCAGTCCAACACGGTGCGCCGCTCAGTCGCTGACGTCCATTAAGCTTCGGCTGAAGTATACGACGCAGAACGCCCATACTATGCCCACGTGATGGTTAGTGCTATCAGGCCAGAGGCCCCTCGGATCAAATATCCAAACCGTTAGTGGATTAGGAGCACGCGGAAACGAGCAGAGACTCACGATCGGTGTGACCCCGTCGCCCCGTCTCGAGGACTTGCGGCAAGGGCTAAGAATGCCCGGCCACGCCTCGTGTTTATCTCGCGGGCACCCTCCAGGTCAAGCCGACTCCTCATCACTCGCAATTAAGCTCGCGCGGGTACCCCTCAGGGCCGACCCGTCTTTAATAACATGGTTCAGTGTAAAGTCATAGTAACAATAGTAACCGTGTGTCTAACACCAAAGGGGGAACCCTGAGGAATCACCCTCGATGGAATCCCACCTGATGTTAACGTCAAGGTGAACGAAGGAGGAATCACCCTCGGGGTCCACTCTTGAGAAGTCATACGACGACGTCGTTATCGGGGGTGGTGTAGGAGGAATCACCCTCGCCGACCACGACCGATTAACTAACCTACAAGGTTAACATCAGAAGTGCTAACGAGGTATCACCCTCGGCACTCGATAGTAACCCAGTAGTGTCGAGCAACTAAGAGGGAAGTGATGTGCGGTGCTGGGGCCTGGTCTTCAATCCCGTTGATCGGGTCTTTTGATAATCCAGCGGGGCAGTTGGGACAAGGTGGGGGTCTCTGATGGGTCTCTACCCAGACTATACTAAGCAGTTTAGGACAAACAGGTAGGTAACAAAAGCAGGTTACAATAAACAGTCTATGCAGCAGATATAGGATAACAGTAACAGCAGCAATTCTAATGCAAGCATAAGGGAGAAGAGAATAGGCAATATCGGAATGCTCAAAAGGGGGGGTGCTTGCCTGGTTGCTCTGCGGCAAGGGCAAGGTCGTCAACGGTGTCGTCGGGGACGTAGTCGTACTCCATAGCTGCGTCGGTCTCGGGAGCTACGTCGACGTCAGGGTCTATCGGGAGAGAAAAGAGGGAGGAAACAAATAAATATACAGCAAATATATGCAACACAGAGCATGCTATGATATAATGCAGTGCAGGGTTGCCTAAACATATGTCTAAGTCATATTAGTTATTTTAGGGTTTAAGTTGGAATTATTAACCGGTAGTTATGCACTATTCATCTACCGGAAACAGGCTAAAGGTTACGGGTTCACCTCCGTAGAGGGTCCCGTCACAGAAATAGACGACACGGTCAGCTTCGTCTCGTCGTTCTGATCAACTTTCATGTAGAAAGTTCTTCGATCTGAGCTACGGTTTAAAAGTTATGAATTTTCAAAGATTTAAACTATTTCTGAAATTATTTTTATTAACAGAAAAGAGTTATGACGTCAGCATGACGCGGGGATGACATCAGCAGTCAACAACCGCACTGACCAGGTCAAACCTGACCAGTGGGCCCCACATGTCAGCCTCTGTTGTTAAAACAGAGTTTAAATTAAGCTAAACTAATTCTAATTAACTACTGGACCCCACCTGTCAGTGACTAACTAACTTAATTAACTATCTGCTATTTATAAAAATATTTTTAGTTAATAAAAACGTGGTGGGGCCCTTGTGTCAGTGACACTGGGCTGCCCAGTCAGCACTTGACTGGGTCAACCCAGTCAACTGGGACCCCCAGGGCCCACTGGCACAGTGGCTTTGGAGCGGGTCCCACGCGTCCACGTCGGCGGCTTCGCCGGAGTTGCTCCGGCGGCCAAAATTGCGGCGGCGCAGCCACGGACCTCATCGGAAATCGCCATCCGGCGCCCAAAACGACGGCGGTTGGTCTCGTTCGAACGGGGACAACATCCCGCATCGATCTGCGGTACTAACGCGAGCTAAAACAGCCGGAGTCGAGCGCTAGTTTGTCGCCGGCGGACGCCGGAGTCGGGTGTCAGTGGATCCAGCGCTGCTCGGCACAGGAAGGCGTGCTAGGGGTCGCGTTGAGTTCGGACGAGCTCCAGGAGCTCGATGCTGGGCTCGGCCGCGCGTGACTGTGACGGAGGCCACGGCGGCGAGTTCGTCGGAGGCAGCGTGTTCGGGCATAGCGTAGCAGCTAGCTAGTGAGCGTGCGCGGCCAAATGTGGAGGAGGAGGAGGTGGAGGAGCTCACCGCGGGGCACACGGTGGCCGTCGGAGGCTTAGTAGCGTAGCACGGCTACCGGAATCGAAGATGGTCGACGGCGGCCCGAGGAAGAAGAAGATGTCGCCAGGCTCGGAGCAGTGGATCCCGGCTCCAACTGGTGGCGTCTGAAGACGCAGCGGACGACGGCGATCCTCTACGACGTAGCGGCGAGGCGTGCAGTGGCCGATGGCCGCGGGATCGACGCGACAACGGCAGCGACTGCGTTCGGGATGAGCCGGATCGAGAGAGAGGAGGGGAACAGGGAGGAGTGGGGCTAGGGTTAGCCTGGAGGAGTGCCCTGGGTCGACCTTATCCCCATCGCGGCGGCAGCGGCGCCGGGGATGGCCAACAGCTGGCCATCGCCGGCTCGGATGCGTGCACGCGCTGACACGGGGAGGAGGGAGACGATCCTGGTGGGCTGGGTCGTGCCTGTGGCGCTGGGCCGAGGCCACAGTGGCCTCCCTCCTTTCTTTTCTCTAACTCCTTTTTCTGTTTTCTATTTACAGAGAGGATTTTTGATTTAAATGAGCTGCCAATTGAATTTGTTCAAGTGTGAATCTTGTTCACACAAGTGTATCACAATTTCCAGCATTGCCACAAAAAGTTTGGGGATTTTTGGGAACTCATTTGTATTTTACAAAAATAGAATAGAATTTAGAAATGCTGAAATGGTGCTGTTATAATTGCTGATGCTCATCTTTGCTCAAGTGGAATGTTGTATTCCTTAACAAATAAATGTTATGGAATATTTGCTAACTGATGAACATTTTTCCAGCAACTTTTGTCCAGCTTTAAATTTCACTTTGATTTTGAATTTGAATTTGAGACAAGTGTCATTTTGACTTAGTAAAATATGATGACATGGCACATTAATTAGCTTGATGACAGGGTTAACATCTGGGGATGTTACAATTAGTCTGGGAGCACCCCGCGCAGCCCCGGCAAAGCCCCAGCGCCGCATGCAGGTACGGGTTCGTCCTGTAGCCGCCGACGTCGGTTTGCCGGCAAGAATTCGGCCGGCCGGCCGCCGGGCTCGGCGCTCGCGCAGCGGCTCGCCAATGCCGCTCATGTTTCCATTCAGCTTTTTCACCGTATTCTTCGGTTCAATTTCGAAAGCTCATTTTGAACATCGTCATATGTGTAGGAAGATGGATGCTCATTTTGGTTTTGGGAAGGCGAATACATTGATTTATTGATAGAAAGAAACTTAATAGATGTTCGTGCACTCCTTAGTAGAATTGAGGCTAATGATGCGGCTGCATGTGCAATTAGAGAAGAAAGTAGAGGGGAAGCAACGTCTACTTCTTAAGAACCAAAAAAGAAGATTGAAGAATGCAAGATCAAGAATCCGCAGATCTTTTCGCAAAAAAAAAAAAAAGAATCCACAGATCAACAACCAATGTATGGAGAAGAAATTGGTCCAACTAGTGGGAGCAGTTATGGAAGTTGGATATCTTCTAAAATGTATAATTGTGGTTCTTGTTTTCTTTGGTCTTACTATTCTAGCAAAGATTTGGTGAATTACTATGCATCCAATGCCGTTGAAGAAAATAAAAAAGCAAAGAAATGTATTTTCATGTGTGAAATTGAAATGCAAATTTCGGATTTGCGGGCCAGCGGGGGCGGCGCCCGAGCAGACCCCGCAAAGCCGACCCGTAAAAGAGCATATTCCGCGAATATCCTTTTTTACGGGTCCGTTTTGCGGGGTCTGACTCTGCCGCTGCCCGCGCTGGCCCGCAAAACCGTTTTTCCGCGAACTGTATACGCATTTTGCGGGTCAGCGTTTTACGGGGTCTACTAGATATGCTCTTACAATCGCTTTGTTCCCGCATGTTGAATTTGACTCGTGTAAATTTTAAAGCCATTTATAACTCTGAGAACTTTGTATGAGTTTCTCTAACATATAAACGTTTCTTACTATAAAAACAACACCGAAATTGCAATTTACATGTTATAATATATGTTATTTGAATGATGTTTCTAATATTATACTGATTCTGAAGCATCTTTTATGCTGTCAAATTGCTGATTCTCATGATTGTTGTGCTTCATGAATGTTAGGCTTTGCAAGGTGCAATCATTTCAGGGCTTGCCACTTTTTTTGCTCAGGTCGTATGTACTCAGCACAGGATTTTAGTTGCGTCTTACAATTTCTAGTTGTTTCTCCTTGGCATGGTACATGATAAAAAAATAACTGGTGCTTAAATTGGAGAGGTATGGAGATGTAAGATAATGGAGTTGTCTTCCGATATACAATATTGAACTTGCCTTGACGAAGGTGATTGTGGCCAACACTGCTGGTAGATTGGCAAAATAATTGAACATATGACAGTTGTAATCTTGGAGCCTCCAAGCAGAGACCTGGTTCTGAAAATGTTGGCCCCTTTGTTGTTAACATCTTATTCTGTTTATTTTCTATAATATGACAAAATGTTGGCAAAAACATTCTAAATCCCCTCCAAGTTTATGTGGTTCTCCAAGTTTATGCATGGCTAATCAGGCCGATCCTCATGCTACTTGGAGGTTCGCGGTGGCTGGCAGGTGGGCCTTCGTGCTGGGACAGTGTGCATTCCTATTTGACGCTGAAGGCGCAACACAGTGCTGGGCTCGGCCCATTTTCATTTTTTGTTCTTTCTAAAGATCAACCTAAAAAAATATGTGTATGGGAGGATTGGAACTCCAACCCTCCTCGTTCAGTCCGGCAGCTTCTTCTTTTGTGCAAAATTATTTCTTTTTTTCTCTTCTTCAATCATAGAGCTTAAAAAAACATGACGTCTTTATATATTTTTTCTTTCTGATTTTTCTTGTTCTATTTCGCCGTTTTTCCTGTGATTTTTCCGTGTTTCCTTTTTTTCTTTTACTTAATTAGCAAACTTTGTTCAAAAAAATTGTCAACTTTTCCTGAAAATCAATGAACTTTTTTTCAATTTCATAAACTCATTTCAAAAATTGACAACTTGTTTCCAAATTTGTGACATCTATCAAAAATCGATGAATCTTTTTCAAATTCATGAACTTTTTTTCAAATGAATGAATTTTTAAAATTAATGAACATTTTTTCAAGTTTGATGAACTTTTGTTTCAAATCCGGGAACTTTTTCAAACACATGATCGTTTTTCATTGTTGTAAACTATTTTCATGAATTAGTGCACTTTTTTCATTTTCATGAACTTTTTTTTCAATTTGTCAACTATTTGAATGCATTAACTTTTTTGCATTATCCAATTTTTTTATGCATGTTCGTGAATTTTCCAAATTTATTTATCCAAAAATCCATGTTTTTCAATAATGTTTTCAAGTAATTAAAAAATCTCAGCGAGGTACGCTAGTTCTTAAAACAATTGACGCTGCAGGGAGCCACTAGCATCTAGTTGGTTTAGCGGTTAGGCAAACTCGAAGACGAGTGGAAAGGCGCGAGTTTGATTCGTAGAGAGCCACTATAATACAATTCTTTCTGCGTGCGCCTTCGTGGGCCGGCCCACCAGGCGCTGGTGTAGGCGCCAACTGCCCTCTGCGGCGCTGAAGGCGCCGAATAGGCACTCCCGTCGGTATGACCAAATTATTTGTGGACGGTCCATGTTGTGGGGCCATTTAGTTAAGCGGTGTGGTCATCGGCTTGTGGGCTAGAGCTGGTTGTGTTTGCGTCTGTTCATACCAATCGACGGTTTAGTGCTTGTCCACAATACATGAAGATCGGATGCTCACGTAAGATAGAAACAGACGATAGTCCAGACTATGATGCCATTGTATAGGAGACCATTGACGATGGTGCTACTGTGCAGTAGCACGAGACATAACTACATGCAAATCGGGCCAGTACACAAAATATCATGTGAAAACTAGATATAACACATACTTACCATATACCGCGTCAAATCAGCACCCACAGCTCACCACGGACCGGTGTGCCATTCACATTGACCATCTTCCAACAAAAAATGAAAATTAAACAATTACACACACCCTGATCCATCATCAATATTGCGTGGCCCAGGCCCACCTAAAATCACATATGAAGAACTCACGCTATAGCCGCAATTGCGGTCCCAGTGTTATGTCTTGTCCTTACATTCCTATTAGCAATTGCCTGCGGGCGAGCGAATCGGGTCAGCCCATCAGCGCAATAGCTTGTTGCCGCTCATGCTTCGCTGTAGGTTCGCACACTCCCTGTGATTTTCTTTTTTATTTTGTTTTTAGTTTTTTTCTTTGCTTTTATTTTTTTCACCGATTTTCTTTGGTTTGTGTTTCTTTGTTTTTCATCTATTTTTGTCATTTTTTATTTTTTTTCATTATACATTTGTTTCTTTTTTGGTTTTCTTCGTGTTCCTCGGTTGTCTTCTATTTTTATTTTGTTTCTTTGTCGTTTTTAATCGGTATCTTAATTTAACACAAGTCTACTGTTTGTGAGTACACAATGTACGTTTTTAGCGGACACGTGAAACATTTTTTTTATCCACTTTGGACATTTTCAAATACATGATGTAAAATTGTTTAAAGACATGTTTTGAACTCTTTTTTGAATACATGGTAACATTTTTTAAAATACATGTAGTACATTATTTAAATGGCAATAGATATTTTTGTAAAACTACACAAACATTGTTTTACATTTTATAATACTTTTGAAATTTTCACATACATTTTTGGGAAACACGCAAATATTTATGGAAAATTTCACGATACATATTTTATGGAAATAAACATTTTTAACCTATGTGACCATTTTTTCCCTTGTACATAACATTTTTAAATGCCACAAAGATTTTTTTTGAAGCGCAGGAATGTTTCCATCAAAGCGGCGTGCATTTTTTGAGTAGCATGAAACAGTTTTTTTTTACATTACGCAAACATTTTCTTTACATTGTATACATATTTTTTGAAAAAAATCGCATATATTATTTGAAAAGCGGAAATATTTTTTCATAGTCATGAACGTTTTTTTGAAAGTTATCTACATTTTTTTAAGCTGTGCTAACAATTTTTTATACTGTATTAACATTTTTCAGATTCATGTTTCTAAAGTTTATAAGTAAATTTTAATTTATAAATGTATGCATTTAATTTTAAAATATAAGAGAGAAAAAAAATCAGATGATGCCAGCACGAGATCACAGATCAGCAGGACAAGTCACGTTCTGTAGGCGAGGCGTGCGCCTCGCAGTAGCTGTAGGCGGCACATAGCCGCACCCCAACGGCGGTGAACGTCGCGTCACGAACATATTAGCGTGGCGTGGCGGTACCAATCCTCCCGTCCGTCCTCTAGATGTCGCCTTCCGCCTCCGCCACCTTCCATCACTCTCTAGACTCCTCCCCAACCTTCACCGCTCACGCACTTTCTAGACTCCTCCATCGCCACCTCACCCAAGCCTGCCGGCTTCCTACATAAGCACCGCCGCTGCGCCGTGTCGCTCTCCCCCATCACATCCATATCCACCCACACAGTGCGACCCAGAGTTCAGACCAACAACAACAGGAGAGCTCAGCTCAGCTCAAGCAGCCGACCGACCGACCAGCAAGGAAGGCCACAAGATGGCGCACATGCGCGTGGTGCACCGGGACGAGGAGGGCCACAAGGTGGCGGAGAAGGTGCCGGTCCCGGAGACGAGGCGCCCGGACACGGCCAAGCACGTGGAGCGCAAGCTGGAGGAGCAGGGGCTGCACCGGCTCGAGCGCCACCCGGCCAACGCGCCGCGGGGCGTCGGCATCGGCGCGCCCCCGCCCAAGTCCGGCCGCGGCGGCAAGTACACCTGGGAGGGCCCCGAGGGGCTCGTCAACAGCGAGCTCGACCCCGCGCCCGCCGCCATCGACCGCAACGACCCCAACTACGTGGAGGAAGGGGAGCAGGACGAGGTGGCCAAGGAGGTGGTCGTCGGGGAGGTGGAGGTCGCCAAGGTGGCCCAGGCCCGGGCCGGCGTCGCCAGGGTCGAGGTCGCGCCGCCGCTCCTCCAGGACCACGACCACCAGCAGTAGGAGCTGATCGTTACCTCTGCGCTCTGCTTACCATGCATGTGTGTAACAAAAGATAAATAATAATCAAGCGTGGAAGTGGATCAATTAACCTCTGTCATCATGCATCCCTCTGGTTTCTTCCGTCAGATCATCATCATCCCTTGGTGTTACCTTATGTGTCAGCAGCTTTCCTCTGATTTCTTCTATATATGTTAATTGCAATAGGCCAAATAAGTAAACTGCAAAATAATAAAAATGAGAAAATTGGGCATGCAAGACATTTTCGATCAGATCAAGAAATTACGTGCAGTGCAGAAGCAGAGGAACCAGATTGCTGACCTGAATACGGTATGAATAGAGTATTCACTTGTAACGTAGTATGACCTGCTTTCTGCAGGAACAGAGTGAGTTTGTTTCTGATACTTGCTCCACTGATTTTGTGCTTCCATAACCGATTTCAAGCGGCCCTCAACACTGTAACGGGGGAATGGGTAATACCTAAAAGTGGCTCGTGCCAACACCCAGAGCATACATGGAACTCTGAATGTCTGTCTGATTGGCAAGACCAGATACTTCTCTTCTTGTTCAGCCGCATCTAATTGCGCCCACTGTCAGCACAAACCTCTCATCTCATGCAACAAGCAAGCATAGTCAAAACACAAGTCTAGATGTGTCTGGGAATGAGATAATTTTGTTCAGAATTTCACATCGACAGAAAGGTGGTCTCTCCTAGAAGCTTAAGCATATCAGTCAGAGTTCTCTTCATCAGCGCTCGGGATAATTCAGCAGGCCAATTCCAGTAGCATCCAGAGAAGAAGCGAGATTAGAAACTAGGAGCCCGAGTTGGAGGGGCTCCACAGATTCCATCTCCCACCAAGGGGAGGGGGAATTTCAGCTTTTGGGGAAAGCGGAAGAAAGGGTATAGACAGAGGGGGAATGGGAAGAAATAAGAAAAGAGTCTTTAGGGCATTTGAAGGGTATAGACAGAGGGGGAATGGGAAGAAATAAGAAAAGAGTCTTTAGGGCATTTTCAACGCAGACACACAGGCCGCCCGCAACCAACCGAGCTGTCCGTCATTCATCGCGGTACCGGATTGGTCCGGACGTCTGTTTCTCGTAAATCGGAGCCAAACCAGGAGCTACGTCCCTCTGCACTAGTTCCTACCTACTACGTTAGAGGATCTGAGTTCTGAGTTCTGAGTATGTATATACATCTTGACTCTTGAGAGATGTGCAGCAAGAGTGGTGCTCTGCTGCAGGAAAAACAGAGGGTGGTGCTCCTGTAGCAATATAAATAGGCAGCCAAACAGACGAAAATGACCATTCGAACATAAAAAAAAACAAAACGATTGAAGTAACCTATCCACCCTGGAAAACAAGTGCAGCTTGCTGTTTGAGTGGCTGCAGTTAGGAATAAACCTTGCAATTACTGGCCTCTTCTATTTATCTCTAAAATTAAACCAGGACCCTTACGAGGTAATTGTTAATTGATTAATAATCTTGGTTGCAATCAGCATAGCATAAAATCAAGTCTGCCTTGCAAACAAATTAAACCAAACTGTTTCTATCAGGCAACTTAAAAGCAAGCCACCACTGTTTGATGTGTTGCAAAATGCAGGTTAACCCACACCCAAGCTACCAAACCAATCATTACAAATCTGACCCACCCAACCGATACAGTAGTCTTGTTATTCTCTTTGAAACATTGCTGAGAACAGCTAACAAGTTGGGCTAGTTTGACTGATCAACAAATGTATGGTTTATACATGTTCATGAAGTTTGGGACAATCCTTTGAACCACATGACATACTTCGAAATATACTGTCCGTGGGCTGCTAAGAGAATTTTTTCATATTGGTTTGCACATCCAAAAAGTAGCATACATTCTACGATTCACAGTTCATGGGACAACCACAGGCTTGAGAAACAACTCACATGAAAGGCCTATCAAACAACCACCATACCAGAAGTATAAATTCTTGATTTGACGATTCATACAACAGCCTCACAAACAACATGTCTTGACTCTTGAGTACAAATTCTTTGCAGGTACCGAGATTAGGTGTAATCTCAGCCGCTATATCAAGGTTTACAAATACAGGTACACAATATCATCGGTTGTGTATTAAGCACGGGACAAACTGCCTACTAATGTTTAGGTCAGCCAGTACATTGTTACAATGCTACTACAGATATGGCTGACGGTGGCAGTAAATGACAGCAACACATTGAGGTCATAGAGTATTATAGTTACACATGCTCATGCACCATCGTCATCTTCAACAGTGTTGACGCGCTCGCACTCATCGATCCATTCGCTGTATCTGCAGGACAAGGGATTCAATTTTCAGTTCCAGGTGTGGTGCGGATGAACCTGACGGAGTTGCAACAACGAGTAAAGAGTTATTTGTTGGGTTCTGACTTACATATCAATAGCTTCAGTCAGCGCTGCACCAAAGAGAACATAGAATTAGTACAACTCTGAGAACAGTAGCTCAACAAGGGTCAACATCTACTAACACTGTATTATTTCCTTTACAGGATATTATTATACAGGTTCAGTTCTGATGAAAAGCAATTCAGTTAACTCAGACTAGGACATGATAAAATAGGGAGGCACACAGCCATCTTACAGACATGATGGTGTGATTTAATGGCAGCCGAGCTCGCATTTGGCCCTGAATGATTTACTACCTCGGCTATGCTCTATTATGACCTAGTTTATTAAAGTGACTAAACCCCCAAGAGTATATGAAATGGCATGGCTGTATGGAATTTGTAGACAAGCTATAGCCTGTAATCATTAGGTTGAGAAGGAACAAACCAATGAGATTTGTTGCGTGGAATTTTTTAGCTGAGAATGAATCAGTATGGCATCTACGTCTACAATCAGAAGTTATATGTAAAATTTGGACATACCATTTGCAGTGGTGCTGAAGCTTTCCTGGCAGATTTGACAATTAGCCTCACCAATCAGATTCTTTAGATCACTGAAGAAAGAAAAGGCCAGTCACAATGTTGAATGGATAGCCATTCCAAATTAAGAAGAGAACAGGTGAAGATACTACTAACATCCGGCATTCAACGCTGCTCCCATGGTTGCAGAATGGGCAGGAAAAGACGGTATCGAGCTTGTCCATCCGCTTCCTAGGGGGTGGCTTAGCGGCCGCCTTTCTCTTCCCCATGGTTCGACCTCTCTCCTTACTTCAAAATCTACAAAGAGCAGCAGCAGTTATAATCTAGTCTATCTATCAATGATGATACAACATATAACACACTATTGGATATTCTAGTCGCAAAGAAATCATTACTCCCTCTGTAAAGAAATATAAGAGCGTTTCTTATATTTCTTTACAGAGGGAGTACTTAATAGTATATTCTAAAAGATACAGTAATTGTACACAAGGGTATGCAAGTGCAGAGTACTAACTATTACTACTGTATTATCATCAAGCTATCACGCGTCATCCCTTGTAATAAAATCAACCGAAATTTGTATAGATCGTATCATCCGCAACCAATCGTACTCGTATCATCCACAAACTCGGATCCAGGAACACGCCCTGCCGCCATGGACACTGCAGGGGGGGGGCAGATCTACCCAGAATTGGAAGGTCCCAATCCCTACCCTAGCGGAGCTAGCCGACTGGTTTCACAGAGAGAATCGATGCTGCGAAGAAACAACCTAGCTAGCTGCTCATACATATATACCTCAAAGGAAGGGAGGGAGGAGACCTGGTGACCTGTTTGCGAGGAAGAAGCGAAACGGCGACGGCGGCGCAGGTCCCCGAGGGGCGGGAGGAGGGGGGAGGGATTCAGGCGGCGGCGGGTAGATCCGCCCCCCAGCGTTGAAGGGGAAGGGGAAGGGGAAAGGGGAGGAACGAGAGGAGAGGAAGGTGGGGAATCGACAAGGCAAAAATTCTTCTTCTAAATATCCATAGAAAAAAAAAAGTAAGGCCAACCTCACACGCAATCGTCGCTGTTTGTCAAATTGAAATTGGGACCCACCGATGTTTCAATTTCAACTCTAGTTGCACCTTAGAGCATCTACGTAGAACCGAAATGTGCAAAATTGACCCCTATATTGCGCGGACTTGTCACACGTACATGCACACTCCGCGTCACGCTTGCATGCTAACCTCGATTTCCATACTATTCCATGTAGCGTTAAATTCATCGTCGCATAGATAAAACGAGCCACATGTTGAATGAAAACTATACCAGACTTCTAGTCTTATTTTTTTTCACGATAACTTATGGTCTATTCATATCCAGCCATGGAAGTACACTGAAAATCAGATATAATGAAAATTACATTCAAATTCATAGACCACCTACCGACGACTATAAGAACTGAAGCGAGCCGAGGGCGCGCCGCCGTCATCGCCCCTCTCTCGTCGGAGCCGGGCAAAACTTGTTGTGGTAGACAGTCAGGAAGTCGCCGAGCGAGCAACGCTTGATTGAACACTCTAAAGTCTCTGAACCCCAGCCTGCCTCTCATCTTGTGTGCCATACTGCTTGGCCATGACTTCCAATGTGTTTTCCTCTTCCCTTCCATCGCTCCCCATCCAAAATTCCGCACCATTCTGTAGAGATCATCACCTACGAAGATGGGAAGCTTGAACACTTCCATCATATATGTCGGGATGGCTTGAGCTACTGCTTTAATCATCATTTCTTTTTCTGCAAGCAAGAGAGTGTTGCCCCACACAATAATCCGCTTAGTTAGTCGTTTTTGCAGGTTCTGAAATTTTCCTTTTGACATTCTTGTAGGGTGCGACTCTGTTCTGTGTTGTGGTAGACTCTTCTGTTTGGCTGGTGCTAGTCATTTCTCTTTGTTACAGTTGGATTGGATAATTATTCTTCTATTTGGTTGTAGAGAAGTATTGAGGGATCGTCTAGTCATTGATCTCCTAGAATGGTGGATTTGGTTGTGCCTTTGTTGTACATGTGGTCCTTGAAGGTGTCTTTCGGTGGAGTGGACGGTGGTGCTTCGTGTATGTCCTCTAGCTACTTCTTTGATGGCAATGTTTGGCTTAGATTCGGTATCCTCGGAGAGCTTGTGAGTTAGGTATACGTGGATCTGTTTGGTAAGATCTGGAGTAGTCGTCCAACCCTCGTCATCGACTTCCTCTCCAAGATGGCAATGTGTTCCCAAATCATTGTCGCCGACTTCATGGCTTCGACCAACGACTTCCTGACCGTTGCGTCAACAATGATTCCCTGGCTTCGATGGTGTTTTGGTGGTGTAGAGGCGGCATCGAGCTTCGCTCACGGCATGCCGCCAAGTTTAGGAGGAAGACAATGTCAAATTCTCCAAGGACATGTGTGTAGTATTTAATTTCTGTAAATGTGATATTGTAATGGTTGCTTTAGTTTAATATATGTCCTTTAGCCTTTCCATAAAATAAATAAGTACTAAACAAAAATATTGTTATATGCAAAGAACAAGCAATGACACAATCTAAATTAATAATTCTTTGTAGCGACTAGGGGAAGGAACCCTTCATGAAGCGACCATGAGTCGTGTTCAGTTAATCCTCTGCCCAAAGGAATTGCAGATTTAGGGGATTTTCATTTGCAAGGATTTTATTCCCCCCTCAGTCCTTTTCAATCATTTTCGTGTCCTGACAGCGTGTTTGGTCATGGAAGTTAAAGATGGGGAATGAGAGTTGAAGGGTGAGGATATTAAAAGCCCATTGGTCGATTAGAGGGCTTGAGAGTTTAAGTGGGAAGGAAATGGAAGTTGAGGGAGCCAACTCCTACCGTTTTCACCGGTTTCCCTTTCCCACTTGTTTCTTTATTCAGATTTCGCTGGTTTTCTTTCTTTTTTTCTTTTTTTAACACATGTCTAGTTTTTCATACACATTGTATATTATTCGTACACATCAGGCACTTTTTTTATGCGCATTTAACATTTTCAAATACATGATTAACATGTTCTCAAACATATGTTTTGTTGTCTCTTTTTTTCCACACACATCCAAAACATTTTTTACACATGTTTAAATTTTTTAAAATACATGATTTTGAACATATCAACATGGACTCTAGTTCGATATTTTTACACTGCGTGAACATTTTTTTTAAATGTGTGATGGACTTTTCAATAGTTAATAAGTAATGTAATGTACGAAATACTTTGAAATGTAAGAAAACAAAAAAATAAAGAGGAAAAACTTGTTGCATAAATTGTTTGTAGGGGAATTTATTTTATTTTTTGAGAATCCCAAATCTTTATTACTCGAAGTTCAGAGTGCTTGGGATACAAATGGGATTTTTTTTTTTGAGGGGACGGGGATACAAATGGGATGTGAGGTGCTGATGCATGCGCACCTCTGCTGGGCCGGCCCACGTATCCCTCGCTGTAGGAGACCGTGGAAAAATATCGGAGGAGCAATGCGGTGTTGCGCTTCAAATGCGTAACGGGCTGTTCTATTTCTTCTTCTCCCCCAAGTTGATCTCCTCCCCTCCCCCGGCAACAAACCGCCGCGCGATTCGCCGCCGGCGTTGAGGCCTCGGCTCCCGGCTCTCTCGCCAGCGCGCGCGTCCCCGATGGGCTCCCTGTTGAGCAGCCTCTGGGGCAAGCCGGAGCCCCCGCCGCCCATGGTGCTCGTGCCGCCGCTCTTCGACTACCCGCCCATCGCCGCCCGCACCAGGTCCGCCCCCCGCCGTCTCCCCTCCCCTTCCCTTCCGTCCCCCGCGCGCCCAATCCGCTCCGAACCCTCTCGCTCCAGTCGGTCGGTAGCAGCGACCGCGGGTCGACTCGAAGTGTCAGTCAGGTTGCGCAGTGCGGTTTCAGTGACCAAGGGTTCCTAATCTCCGTACTAATCCATCGACTAATGACCGTAATTAGCCACCCCTCCCTGGTGAAACCGCGCTGCCTCGTTGTTTCTATTTTCGTAAAAATGAAGCGGTGGATATGTGATTTCCTTTTACGATGCCACTGACACCTGTTGATTAACTGTAATATACCCTCGTGGTTCTCAAATTCTGATAGCTTTCAGTGGCAATGCACATCTGTGAGAAAATGGGAGTACTAATTATCCTCTGTAGCGATTTAGTGACCAAGGGTTCCTAATTTTTGTACTAATTTGATCGACTAGCGACTGTGATTAGCAACGCCCCCCTGTGAAACCGCGCCGCCTCGTTGTTTCTATGTTCCTAAATGAAGCGGCAGATATGTGATTTTTTTTTCTGCCACGCCACTGACTGAAACTTGTTGATTGATTATGGCCATTGGATATACATTCGTGATTCTAAAATTCTGACAGCGCATCTCCGAGCAGATGGAAGCGGCAATTGACCCTCCATTGCGATTCACTGAAGTGTTTTTTTTTTTTTGTCTTGGCCACGCAGGATGTCGGTGCCGGCGTATGAGCTCATGTTTGGGAAGCTCCCGCTGCGCAATCTGTTTGAGGACTACTTCGATAACGTGGGGACCATATCATCGAGGATTATGCTCAAGCCGCTGGAAGATCCTCACGTTGATCTGGTCGCCAACGTATCCTTTTGAGACATGAATTTTCGGTACCACATTGTTTTCTATTCTGCTGCATCTGTCCAAGTTAGGTAGGCATGAGGATCAGTGGATCTTCAAATGTTTCCTTCCTGTAACCTCTCCATTGCTTCATGATGATAACATTTTTTGCTTGTTCTGTCAATTACAATAAAACTGCATTGTCATTTGGATGCTACCCTTCTGATGCAAACCACCAATCTCCACTGGGTAGCCTCATCTATGCCATGCACAATCAACAAATTTAAGATTGCCAACAGTGCTTCATACCACCTTGGTGCTGGAAAGTATTTTCAGCTGATGTGCATGTTTATAAAGCTGTACCCATGCCCTTGTATTCTTGACTTGTAGAATGACTATAGGTCTTGCAGTTGAAGTGTCAAGATGTTTTATTCCAATGCAGTACACTGTCGATTGACATCTAGTTATTGCTAGCGAAGTCTCTGCATACCTTAATATCACTAGGTATCTGCAGCTGGAGATAAAGCTAGTGGAACAGAAGTAAAAGGAGACGCTCTATTTCGCTGGCAGAAGTACGTATTCCATAATTTACCAGCACTCTGTATTTATGCATTCTTTGTTCTATTCTGACACAAGAAATGCTTTACTGTCTTTTTAGAGATTTGTATGATCCCCATACCTTTGTGGACGTTCAAGTGTCGACTTCAGAACCGTATGTACTTTCCTGTTGGTTGGATAATACCGTTACTGCATTCATTATTACTAAAAAATTGCATAGATGATGCTATTTTGGCTCATACTTGTTTTTGTTTATCCAGCATGCTGAAGCTGAGGTCATGTGCTTACTACCCTGAGTATCGTCTTGGTGCATTTGGGACAATCCCTTTGCTAATGGGAAACAACAGGTAAACTACATATCTAGTTGCTGTTGCAAATCATGGAAGCCTTTGTTATTTTGAGAAATGTTCCCAAATGGAGTATGATGTTAGATGTTTTCAGTACCAGTTTCAGTTGATATAGTTAGGAATCATCACAGTGAGGGAATTATGTTTTTCAGGCTGTCTTCCGAGGACTATGCTGTCCTGGGTGTAAGATATGGTTCAGAGAATCTATCAGTTGGGGCGTCCTTTGTGCCATTGCCTGGTATGTGTCATTTATGTCTCATGTAATTTTTTAATTGTGTTTAAAGATTATACATAACGAAGTAGAACACCCACTTAGTTTGGATCCATCTAAAGGATTAGAATTATTGCCAAATAATATGCTTATGTTCAATCTTTTTTTTTTGGTTATATTGAGTTCATTTTTCCTATAATTTTTGTACATTCTACTGATGAAAGCTATAATACTTGCTGACACTACTTATGTTTGCAGAATCTGCTGAGGTGCCATATGGAGCATGGTTGGTTGGAAGAAAAGGGAGTTTATGTGCAGGAGCACAATATAAGCCACTTAGTGAGTGTTATTCTCTGAATGGTAACGCTTTATTGTTTGCAAAATCCTCAACAAATAGCGGTGCCAGTTCATCAACCTGTAAAGTTTCAACACCTTAGTAGATAGGTAGAAGATGGAATTAAAAAATTACTATATCTTACTGAGTCGCATTAACATTCGATGATGGTTCTGGGGTTCTGCTTGAAGCGGAGCATAGCAGCACGGTAAACAGTTGCAGCGCTGGTTGTTCATCTGTTAAAATTCTCTTGTGTATAGATGCATGTATATTTCCCTCTAGTTATCATTTTGATGATTTGCATTTTGCTTCGTTTTCTTCACCACCTAAGGATGCATGTTTTATTATCAAGCCCTATTAGCATGTGCATGTAGCTTCTGTTTTCATGAAATCACAAAGAATGGAAGTACGTTGCAATTCTGAATATTTTCTATTCCTATTTTATTTCCCAACGTTTTTTGTCCCCTTGTTCTAATATTTGGCTGAAATGTAATTTTTGTCATGTTATGGCATGTAAAATCGGTATCTGCTTTAATGGCAGTTGGTTTGTCTTCTCCATGCACGTAGTCAAGCAGATTTGGACATTCAGTTGCTTATTCACACTTTATGAAATTTTCTGAGTTGTTAGATTTATTGCTCTTGTAACTATTCTGCAGTAGGTGGAAACAAACATCCTATGCCATACACGGACCCAAAGAACTGGAATTATGCAATCAGTTATGGTGTGGCCTCAACAAGCCCTCTCAGCCCTTCATTCAATTTTTCCCTAGAGCTTGCCAGAAATACACAGGTTTGTTCTAGTTTTTGCTGTTTCTTTGATTGGAAAGTTCACTTGCAATTGCTAGGATACTTTTGATAAGGCTATAGACAAGACATGTTTGGATGCCTTTTTTTCTAAAGAAAAATTGCTGGTTGGAAAACATTATATGTTGTTATATCTGAATATATGTAGGCAACTGTGAATTTGCCTTAACTGATTCTCATGGTCAATGAAATTTTGTTTTCTTTGATTTGCAGCTTATTGCATCATTCTATCAGCACCTGGTTGTTCAAAGAAGAGTAAGGACACTTCTCTTTGATTTTGTATTTCGCTTATTTGAAAAGAGTTATTGGTTCTGTCATCTCTATGCAACTATTGCTTGGTTTTGGAGGTGTCTATCTTTGATAAGATGAAACTAATTGGTATTATCTGTCTTTGGTAAGATTAAAACTAATAAGAACATTAAGCCTTTTATGCTCTCTGCGGATCCTGATTTCTAGTTCCTTCGTTATGTTTCAGTGTTGGGATAGTGAATATGTTAGACAAATACATAGTAGTACAAAAAAACTGAGAACACACAAGAATGATTATCTTTTTAGTAAGAAGAGGGTAAGATTACAAGCTCATGAGATAAATAACGGTCCATGCTACTTTGCCTGCTGTTGCCAAGATAACAGGCACATGGTAAGAAGAGGTGCCAAGTCTAGTTTTTGTTAGAGGATAGAAGAATGTCCAAGATATGTGTACTTAGCCACGAATTTTATTAAACTCCACCACGCTTTGACTGACTGAAGATGCCAGTATGTCACTATGCATACAGATGATGTTCCATGCAATTGGTAATTGATGTTTAAACATTTATGTGTCGCTAATAAATGCTTTATGCCTATCCACATGTATTATTCTTTTGTTCCCCCTAGTTGTGTGCTTGTTATATTTCCCAGGTTTACTGTGCATTAATTTTAATCATGGTATCCAAGCTTGTTGAGAGTATGCTGCTTGTGTCCATCAGATAAAAAACCCTTTTGAAGATGATAAGGTTGTTGGGATCACAAACTACATAGACTTGGGGCTTGAGTTGGCTACAGGGTAAGCCTTACATTGGAATAAACATAACTTTGTTTCTTTTCATGAAACCAGCCTACTAACTCCCTGCTCACTGTTGTCAGGATTGATAAAAGTAAACCAGCAGAGAGTGGAAGCAACTCCTTGTTTCAGTTAGGTGCAAGCTGGCAGGCTAACAAGAACTTCCTGCTGAAGGTTAAGTAGACCCACACATCAATTGGACCTGTAAGCAAATCTTATATGGACTCATTTGCTTCTGATCACCGTTGCTCTGTTCTTCTGAACAGGGAAAGCTGGGTCCTTCCAAGTCGTCCATAGCTCTCGCATTCAAGTCATGGTGGAGACCATCCTTCACATTTAGCGTCACAGGTGCGCGACCATGTCTTTATACTTCTGCGTGCGAACAAGAGCGGATAGCAGCACGTATTTCCTAAAGCAAAATGGCTCGTATTCAGAACAACCAAATCCACACTACCATTCTGATGAAGTAGAGAAACTGAATCCACAAGACATAAAAATGGAAAAGTGGTTTCGAGTTATCGTCTGAGGACTTGATACAACTTTGAGCTGACTCTTGCTGCTACGTTTGCAGCGGAGAACGACTACTCGAAGGGGACGACGTCGTACGGCTTTGGAATCCGCGTGGAGGATCTCAGGAAGCCCAGGTACCACCGCTTCCCCGTCGGATGATTGCGACATCTCTGTCCGAGGCTTTCTTTCTTTTGACTGCCTTTCAGCAATGTGATGTGGTGTATCTATCGCCGGCTACTGACTGACTGAGGATGCTATGCTTTGTTGTTTGTGAAAAAAAAATGCAGCTACGAGCGGGCTGACCCCAACTACGTGATGATGTCGACGAACAAGGAGCACCTGGCGCCGGCTGCCCTGCGCGAGTTCGGGCAGCGGCCGATGTTCCAGGCGGACGTGGACTCGGGCAACTTCGACCACCTGCCCACGGAGCTCAGGCCCATGAGCAAGATCATCTAGGAACTCCAGCCAGCAGTCGCAGGACCTTGAGCGAGTAGAGCACCTCTGAAAAGACTTGCATTTCAGTTTCAGGTTCAGTTGGCGAGAACGTAGTACTAGTTGTTTTGCGCAGCTATTCCACTTTGACATGTAATAGGAGGATGTAGGCAGTCGACTTGTAGTGATGGTTGAGCCGAGCGTGCTGAAGTATTAGTTGGTCAGATGGTTTGCTCGTGCTGCTGCAGGATAGACCAAAGGCCATTTGAACTAAGGCATCTGATGCATTTGCATTTCATTTACTTAGCCAGCTCTAGATTTTTGTTTTGTTTCTTTGGTGGGGTGGATGACCTACAATGTACTCCCTCCGTCCCAAAATAAATGTCTCAACTTTGTACTAGCTCTAGTATAAAATTGTAGGTTGAAACATTTATTTTGGGACCGAGGGAGTACTATTGGTAGATGCTGTTCAGTTTCAATAGTTAAGAAGTGAAGCAGCGGCTGCGTCATCACGGGTGAAATTTGAAGGGTGAAAAATAGGCTTCTTTCGACTGGATTTATTGTTTTTTTTCAAATATAAGAAAATGCTTCCCCTGATTTTCATTAAAAGAAACCAAACTACATTGTCCACCTCACGCCAGCCACCAGCCAAAGCAAAGAGGCAGCAAGGAAAGAGAAAGCATCAGGAGGGAGAGAGGAACGCTTGAGGCGTCAATCATCACAGAAGGCAATGAACAAAAATAAGCAGGCACAACGGAAAAGTCTGCAGCGACCAGCAAGCTAGCCTAGTTTCCTGCCTAGGCATCCAAGAGCCCCAGCTACGTCGCTCAGTGATGAGATTAGCCCTCTGCGGCGACCTGCTCCTTCGTTACTGCACAGCGCAGTGCAGTAGTGGTTTGATTTTTTTTTTTTAGGATTTGCAAGTAGTAGTTTGATCATCGCTGAGTGCGGCGTGGCTCCATGGAGCCCGTTTTGCATGCTGCACAAAAAAGACAAATATCTGGCCCAAAAAACAACAAAGATAAAGCTCATTTTAATCTGTGTATTTATCTTTTTTTTGTATATACATTACATGTGAACGTTGGAAAAAATAAATAAGGGAAAAGCTTACGTTCAGCCGGCCGATCGCGTGCGAGCGTCCACCATCTCCGTGTCCGTCAGGTTGACTCTTGATCAGACGGTCGAGAGCAACTCCTTCGTGTTCACGTTTCTACAACTCATACTTTGTTTCAGAAAATAGAGTTTGCAACTGGCTGGCTATCCAGTGGCGGGCGGAGACTCGTGCGGATGGGAGGGCGATGCCGGCGAGGATTCCAGCCGGATCTCGCCAGATCCGGCGAGTATGGCGTGTGGGCAGGAGGCCGGGACGTCCTGGAACGGCAGAGGCGGAGACTCGTGCGGCTGGGAGGGCAATGGCGGCGAGGATTCCAGACGGAACGGACGAGGATGGCGAGCGGGCAAGAGGCGGGGACATCCGGGAGCGGCGGGGGCTCCGCTCGGTGAGGTCCGGCGGGGTTGGAAGCGAGCTTCATCCCGAGGACCAACGATGGCAGCGGCACACGGCTCCCGTGGCAAGAGGCAGACAGACGAAAAAAACAGAAGGAAGGGATGGCGGTGAGGCGACCTGGTCGGAGATCCGATGCTTGCCGGCGGCGGTGCGAAGGCGGGGACGGGTGGCGTCGATCCTCCCTCACCACCATCTGGCGGAGCTCATGGCCCGCTCTTTGCTGCTACCGGGTGATGAAAGAAGATGACCCCTGCTCGCCATTGACAACGGCAAGGCTGCCATCCACTTGTGCAACATCAATTCTGTTGCAAAAAACAAATGTGCAACAAGACCTTTGTTGCAGAAAAAATCCGCAACAAGACCGCTGTTGCAAAAAAGTTCCGCAACAAGACCTTTGTTGCAAAAAAAAAAATTCCACCACGAACACGACTGCGAGCTGCAGATGCTTTTCTAAAACATATATCGTGTTGCAAAAAATGCAACAAGTATCTTTTTTTTGTGGGTCAAAATGCAACAAGTATCTTGTTGCAAAAAAATATTCCATAACATGACCTCTATTACAGAGGTTTCTGCAACACGACCTTTGTTTCAAAAAAATCCTGCAACATTACCTCTGTTGCAATGGGAAGGACGACGCTCGGTCACTCGATGACGTGAGATCTGACGGCTCACGATTGAACGATCTTTTAAAAAGAGCTCTATGGAGCTCGGCCTCTACAATGCTTTTTCGGTTCATCGCTGTGTGCGTGTTTGGTTTACTCGCATGATTTTACCTGCATTGCATCTGTGTCTGAGTTCAGCCTGACTGAGGAAAAACAGACAAAAAACCAACATCTGCATGTTGTTTGGTTGCCTGCATACCCTCTAGCCTGCCTGGGGTGAAACGAAAGGTATGTTGTTTTGTTGCCCGCTTGTTGAAGCGGAAACCCAAGCCATAGTGTTTGGTTACATGCAACGCATATTGTCTGGTAACCTCCTCGTGGAGGTGGTGAGGTTCCTAGCACACTAGACAGGCAGAACAAATCAAAGACACACAAATAGATAGTATGTAAACATGGTTTTAAACCAAATCAAGTAGTTTTCAACATAGTACGACACTTAAATCAAGCAGTTTTTAACCAAACCAGCACACGCAATAGAGATCTCTCCTAGACGTTCATCGCGAAGGCATCGCCGTGCTTCCCGCACTTGGTCACCACTTCAATGTCGTCGTCGTTGAAGACGGTCACCTTTAGGTTGTCAGGAGTCAGCAGTTTGAAGGTGGCCATGTACCCGATCCTGATCTGGTAGACGGTGGCGAATGGGGCCCAATCCTGATTGAGGTGACCCTGCTGTTCATGAGCCGGACAGTCACCCTCCATGTGCAGCCAATGTTCATCTTCAGCCTGAACTCCTGAGGCACGACCGGGAAGTGCTTCCTGAAGTCTAGAGGCATTAGCAGGCACTCCAGCTTCGGGACAAGGATCACCTTGGAGAAGTGAGTTGAGCCTGCCACCTCGTGGTAGTGCACGTAGTTCCTCCGTTTGCCACTGGGGGGTTCCTCTAGCACGACATCGTCCTCCAGGGGCGGCACATCCTCATTGCCATTCTCAAAGTGCGGCACCACCTCCTTGTCCTTCTCCAAGGCCGGCACCACCTCCTTGCCCTTGTTCCCCTTCTCGATCTGCATTAAGAAAAATACAAAGTTCAAAGGTTCATCAGCAGTCAATCCTATCGTCCATAGCCCCTATATTTACCCACCCAAAGGCCACCTACTTACCCACCACCACACTCATTAACCATCTCTGTCGCTCACTTCCACTCCTCTTCCACCTCTCCATCACCACGAACCCCATCCCCAACCCCTTCCCCTGGGGCATTGATTGGAGGGCTTTCTTCCTCGGGTGCTTGCTCAGTGATCACACCAAGTTCGAGAACACCATGTAAGTGTGCTCGAACTTCATTAGCATCGAAGACATGCACAAGGAGGCAGGCGCTGTGATAAAGAAGGCGACGACGAAGGAGTTGAAGACGATGATTCCTGACCCAGTGAAGGGCGCTATGTCGGTGGACATCCTGCGCTGGGCCATGAATCATGCCGACTCCGGTGATGCTGGTCAGAGGGCAAGATGGGCCAAGCATAGGGGGTACAAGGTTCCTCAATACCAACTTGCCACAATGTTCTGGACTAAGACATTGGTGGCGCCGAAGGTCATCGCTCTACAGGCGGAGGAGGAAGAAGAAGCGGTTGTGACGCCCCCGGCCCGATCGTGCACTAATCATACACGCAAATGCACACGATCAAGCCTAAGGACTCACGGGAAGATATCACAACACAACTCTAAAACATAAATAAAGTCATACAAGCTTTATATTACAAGCCAGGGGCCTCGAGGGCTCGAATACATAAGCTTGCGAACAAGCGTCAGCGGAAGCATCAGATATCTGAGTACAGATATGAAATAGAAACAGAAAGGCCTTTAGAAAGGCGGGGCAAAATAAAACACTACGATCGAAAGGCGAAGGCCTCCTGCCTGGGACCCTCCGATCCTACTCCTGGTCGTCAGTCAACTCGTAGTAGTATCCATCCTCTGGGTAGTAGTAGTAACGATCGTCGGGGCATCTATCTCAGGGGGCTCCGTCCTCTGGTCACGTCAAACTGATATGGGGAGAAAAAGGAAAACAAAGCAACCGTGAGTACTCAGAAGTACTCAGCAAGCAAGGATCTACACTACATATGCAACATTTTCAAGGGGAGGCTGTATATGTGGACTGGGCTGCAGAAATGCCAGAATAGAGAAAAGGCCTAGTCCTATCGAAGACTAGCATCTTCAGCGGTCTTGCAGCAGTAGAAGAGAGTAGAACAACACCATATAATGTAGCAGTAATAATATCAACCTCACCCAGAGATCCTTTCTCGACTCCCTGCGAGAAAGCAATCCCAGAGCCATAAAGTCATCAAACCTCGTCCTGAGATTCCTTCTCGACTCCCTGCGAGAAGCAATCCCAGAGCCATATATATACAGGTCTCATCACAGGTATCCAGTTCTAAATTGTATCAATCAGGATACAACTCCGAGTGTCCTTTACCGTAGGACCGGCTATCGATAGAAATGTTCTTCCCTGCAGGGGTGCACCAACTTACCCAACACGCTCGATTAACTTCGGCCGGACACACTTTCCTGGGTCATGCCCGGCCTCGGCCAAACGACACATCGCAACCCTACCTACGGCTCAGCAGAGAGGTCCCCGCCGGTCTACGTCCTAAGCGCAAGGGGGTCTTGGCCATCGCCCCTCACCCTCCGGGTCGTTGCGCACAGGGTGGATACCAGCATCGCCTCGGGTGGCCGACACGATCCGACCGTGCCGCAGTGCTGAACTGGACGTCTGACAGAGCTTTCGGCTGATGCATACGATGCAGAACGCCCATACTATGCCCACGTGATGGTTAGTGCTATCAGACCAGAGGCCTGCTCGGATCAAATATCCAAATCGTAAATGGTCTAGGGGCTTGCGGAAACGAGCAGAGACTCACGAAAGATGTGGCCCCGTCGCCCCGTCTCGAGGACTTGCGGCAAGGGTTAAGAATGCCCGGCCGCGCCTCGTATTCACCACTCGGGCACCACACTGGCAACCCGCCTTCACATCACACGCAGGTACCCCTCAGGGTCGACCCGCCTTTCCAAGTAACATTGAAAAGTCCAAGTATCCGTGTGTCCATAACATCAGGGAATCCGAGGTATCACCCTCATTGAATTCCCACTCAATGTATCCGTCAAGATGAACTAGGAGGAATCACCCTCACTGGGTCCACACTTGAGGTGTTGTACGACAGCGTCGTTATCGGAAGCGGTGAAGGAGGAATCACCCTCGATGACCACGACCGAATAACTACTCTACAGAGTTAACATCAGAAGTGCTACAAGAGGTTTCACCCTCGGCACTCGATAGTAACGCTGCAGTGTCGTTACAACTAAGGGGGGGTGATGTGCGGTGTCGGGTCCTGGTCTTCAATCCCATTGATCGGGTCTTCTGACGATCCAGCGCGGCAGTCGGGATAAGTGGGGTCACTGATAGGTCTCTACCCAGCCTATACTAAGCAGTGTAGGATATGCAGGTAATTATCAACAGCAGGCGACAATAAACAGGCTATGCATCAGAATAGGTAAAGTAGTAGCAGCAGCAATTCTAATGCAAGCATGAGAATATAGAATGGGCGATATCGGGATGATCAAAAGTGGGGCTTGCCTGGTTGCTCTGGCAAGAGAGAGGGATCGTCAACGGTGGCGTCGGGCTCCTGAGTTGCGTCGGTCTCGGGGACGACGTCGGTGTCAGGGTCTACCGAGAGAGAAGAGGGGGAGGAAACAGTATAAATATATAGCAAACAAGAGCATGACAAATACGATACACGGTGCTAGGGGTAGTCTAACGCAGCATCACACGTAACAGACGGAGCGGGAGAATATCTGACGATATTTCCCGGGTCTTTGGAATTATCGGACAGAGGATAAGAGGGGAACGGTTGCAAGTTCGGATAGTTAGGGACGCGTGACGGGCGAACGGACCGCGTATTCAGATTCGTCTCGTCGTTCTGAGCAACTTTCATGTACAAAGTATTTTCATCTGAGCTACGGATTATTTTATATGATTTTCTAAAGTTTTTATTAATTTCTGGAATTTAATTAATTATTTAAATTAACATTATCCGAAACAGTGTCTTGCTGACGTCAGCATGACGTCAGGACCAGTGGGTCCCACCTGTCATAGGCTGTTAGGTTAATTAGTGATTAACTAATTAATTTACTGTTTAATTAACACTAACTACTTAATTAGATTAACCTAATCAGGACTAATTAACTTAACTAATTAATTATTTATTTTTATTTATTTTTATTATTTTTTTATTACATTTTCTTTTAATTCGTTTTTAGGGGCTGGGCCCCATCTGTCATTGCCTCAGGGGGGGGCAGGGCCCACCGGTCAGTGGCACGGCCGGACATGTCCGGGTTGTGCCCGTTTGGGCACCGGACATGTCCGGTGCGCATACGGGCGCACGGGTGCGGCCAGCGGGTGAGGCGGAGACGGGCGCCGGCGTGAGCGGGGCCGCGCGCGGGCGGGAGGCGAGCGCGGGCGGGGCAGGGGCGGCCGGGCGCGGTGGCCCGTCGGACGGCGAGCGGCGGCGCGGTGGAGCCGGGGCAGCAGAGCTTCGCGCAAGCTTCTCAATTGGCGCGGTCTTGGCATAGTCGACGGCGGGGCCGGCCTGGCGTGGTCTCGCAGCGAGCCCGGCGCGTCGTGGGCGCGGGCGGCGGCCTGGACCAATTTGGCGAGTGGCGCAAGGCAGCAGCAGAGGCGGCGGCAGGACGCGGCGACGGCGATGGGAGCGGCAGCGCGGGCGCCTTTGCCAGCGCGAGCAGTGCGCGGGCGAGCGCGCACGGCCTGTGAGGCAGGACTCGAGTGCGACTATGCCGATGCTCATGCGGCCGCCCCTGGTTTGGTTGCGCCACAAGGGAGGGAGGCCGAGGCCGAGCCTCACCGCGTTGTAGGCAGGGCACGGGGCGCGGGACGACGGCTTCGGGCAGCGGCGACGGTGGCGAGCGCTCGCTGAGGCATTCGGGGAGGAGACGGGAGGCGAGGTCCCGCGACGGCGTCAGAGCGCGGGCGGCGAGGCGGAACGAGCGCGAGCACGGCGGGGAGCGCGGCGACGGGCGACGGGATCGGGGCGCCTCTGCCCCGTTCCGATCCAGGGGAGGGGGGGTCGAGGGGAGAGGCGGTAGGAGAGGCGACAGGCGAGGCAGATCGGCGCGGGGAGGCGGTCGGGACGGCCGGCCGGGCACGGGCGACGGTCGATCCCGATCCATTTCTGGATCGGGGGGGGGGGGGGGGGGGGGGGGGGGGGGGATGAGCGAGGGTGGGGGGTAGCGGCTAGGGTTTCGGGTGGGGTGGGGAGATATGGGGGAGGGGTGGGCGCCGGCTGGGCCGGCCTGGCTAGCCCAGTGGCCAGCTGGGCCGAGGCCAGGCGAGGGGGGGGGGCTTTATTTTCTTTTGTTCTTTTTCTTTTTATAAATTCATATACCTCTGTTTAGTAAATAGCTAGGCCCCAAACCGAATTTTGTAAAAAGGGAGACCTAGTCCATAAATACCAGTGCTTTATTTCCTAACACCTAAAATTAGTTTGGGCAAAACATCATTTCATACTTAAATTAGATTAAATAAATGGTTATTAAATATTGTTTTTAGTCGCTGTTTGAAGATGTTTGAGTCACTTACCCAACTTCAATGATGTTGGTTTCAATTTTAGAATTGTCTCTGATTTATTTGCTATTGAATGAACAATTTAGTTTCTATGTTGGACAACTTTTATTTTCCACTTTCATTTAAATTTGAATTTGAGGTTAGGAGTTGAAATGCAATATGATGTTAATGATGATCATGCACTGATAATCATACTGACTTGGCATTATCAAAATGGGATTACTGTGGCTAACCACCGGGGGTGTTACAGCGGTGCAG
Organism: Thinopyrum elongatum; assembly: GCA_011799875.1. Lineage (NCBI taxonomy): Eukaryota > Viridiplantae > Streptophyta > Magnoliopsida > Poales > Poaceae > Thinopyrum > Thinopyrum elongatum. The sequence continues at coordinate 521,119,003 of CM022297.1, read as the reverse complement.
GTGGTGGTCAAGGCGCTGGAGCCAGACCACCGTAGTATGCCAACCGATCTGAACGACGACAAGGATGACGAGACGGCACATGCTACGGTCAAGCCAGAGGACAACTACAAGCTAAGGGCCCTCGCCGCTTCAAGCGCCTCCAGGCACTACTGCAGGAATGCCTAGCAGTGGCGGGTGGGAAAAGCCTAGTAGTGGCGGGCAAGGCGCTTAGGGGCGCCCGCCACTGATCTTCTGCCACTGCTATAACCCCATCAGTGGTGGGCGCCTGCCCGCCACTGGTACGTAGCTTCCTGCGGCGGGAGATAGTTTCTGCCCTCCACAGAAACAGATATAGCAGTGGCGGTTATCTCATAGCGCCCGCCACTGAATAAATAGGCTACAATATGCAAATCACTGGCATTGCGAGTTGACAGACAATACTCCAAAAGGTGTAATCATATGATTCTCAATATAACTGAACCAGACTGTATCATTTTGGAAACAAACGACCAAATAATTAAGTAACACTTCAAATTTGTTCGACTAAAAAACAAACATCAATGTATCACATCCATCTTAACATACTAATTAACACTAACAGTTCAGCTGCTAATATATTCATGACTTAGACCATATTTCTAAACATGGTCGACGATAACCATCATCTGAAAGTTGTTGCGGTTGCTCTTCTTTATGGTGATTATCACAAGGGTGTTCAGACTTAGCTCTTTCTTTCCCGTCAAGAACTCCCGCCAGCCGGACTCATTGAAGGATATGCGTCCGTCCGATTCTATCTTGTACTGAACGCTGGTGACACGCCCTGCTGGTCCATGGCGTACTCCAGCGATGCCGACGGCGGGGATGTCCACTCCGAAAAACATCTTCATAGGTAACTTCTGAACTCCCCATCGTTAAGAGCAAATAGAGAGCACACAATGTTAGACATATCAACATATATACTTGGTTATGAACAAAAAACCATGAAAGAGTACAAAACATCTCACCATGACTTTTTTGATGATGTTGGTTTTTGTTAAACGGTGCATAAAGGCCTTCCCAACGAAGGCCTCACTCGACGATAACATCGCGGTAACATTCAGGGTCTCATCCCGAGTAAGCTTCCTCATTCTTTGAGAGAAAATTGCTAACTGAATGGACCATCGTCAACATCTTCCTCATCGTCATCATCTTGCTCACCCTCATCATTTTGGCTGTCATCATCATCATCATCATCATCTTGCTCATCCTTGTCATTCTGGCTGTCATCATCATCCGATCCGTCCTCAGCTTCATGGCTGCCCTCGTCATCTTGGCTGTCTCCATCATCCTGGCTATCATCATGATCGTGGTCATCGTCATCGTCATCGCTGCAGAAATATATTGTCCTTAACCCGTTGACCTCTTCATTCACGGAAAAGGATATGTACTCTCCTCCAATGAAATTATTCTGTGCAATGTACTGCTTCCATCCATCGCCATATATGGTGGTTCTATCCTTCCGTTTACGCACATCCAGTTCGAATGTGTGCCCCATATCATGATCAAAGTACATAACGTTACCGCATAAATTGTTGAAGTCAACCCTTATGTTGCATGGAATACACTATGCAACAGGTCATCATTACCAATAAAGTCAGTACAATAATTATACAAATGGTTTGAATAGAATACCAGTTGTGGTTAAAGACTGTTACCACTGATTTTTTAAATCCGTTCGTCAAGAAGAGTCCGAAATCTACTGTCCATACATGGACATTGCAGATATGGCAGATCTTACGCCACATGGTCCCTAATAATCATTATGAAGCACTTATTAATTGTAATTTCGAGACGAGAAAGTGACTAAGAAGGGTTCGAGAAAATTTGGCATGACCTTTGCTGAATATTGAACATATTTTGAGTACCAGAAATTTGATGAAACAGAACTTAATCAACGTTTCATCAAAACGTTGACACTCATTTTCAAAACCCATGCACTTGTCATATGTAAATTAGGCATGAACTTTGCTTACAAAGCTAAACAATATTGTCATAGCAAAAGAAATTCCGCATGAACTTTGCTTACATAATTGACGTATGGATTGACAGAAATTTGGCAAAACGGAAATGAATCAACGTTTCACAAAAAACTTTGTCACTCCTTTTAGCCACTTGTCATATTTAGCAATGTTCCAAATATTTAGACACCTACTGCTCCTACTGATGTGCTGCTCGCTCGCTTATATGATGTACAACCAGTTAATCTACAAATTAATAAGATGCAAATTCTAAACCCTAGAGCATAATTTAGTCACAGAGATGTAGTATACCGTTGGCCACTTTTTCGGCCGTGACGACAGTCGAGGCGGACGGCGGCGGCCGCGGTCAAGGCGGACGGCGGTGGCGGCGGTCGAGGGCGGCGGTCCAGGCGGCGGTCGAGGCAGAGGATGGGGGTTGCGCACGATCGACGGCAGACGACGCAACGGCGAGCAGATCCGGCGGCGCTCACGGTGTCGGACGCGTGGAAGGGCGCCGCCGGCTGGTCGGAGGGACGGCAGCGGCGGCGGTCGAGGCGCACGACAGTGAGGAAGGGGACGAGGGAGAGGAAATGGTAGAGAGAAAGACGAAACAGAGGAAATAAGAGGTTTGGGGACGGTTGCTGGGCGGGCACGGAAGGGGAACTGTCCTTCGTGAGCAGTGGCGGGCGGGCACGTGCACCCACCACACAAGACGTTTTCAAAATTTGATTTAGTTGTCGCGCTTGCGAAAATATAGTTGTGGCGAGCGCCTACCATCGCCCGCCACTGCGTGCCACGAGATAGTGGCGGGCGCTAGGTGGGCGCTCGCCACTGATGATTCCATCCGGCGGGCATACTTAGCTGTGGCGGGCGAACGCAGCCGCCCGCCACAGGTATGCCTGTAACTGTGACAGGACAGTGCTGTAACCCGCCACTGCTGTTTTTGAAAAGTAGCAGCGGCGGGTGACATGCCCCGCCCGCCACTATTTACAGTTCACCTATAAGCCCTTTTCCAGTAGTGAGGGTCGCCGCGGCTCGGATTTACCGCTACTGTGTAAGATTAACCCCGAATTCCCATTCCCCTTGTAGTCAATCCCGATAGGGACCCTAAATTCCATGGCTACTTAGTACCCATGAAAAAGTGTTGATCAATCTTATGGCTATTTACCCCGATTTCCATTCCCCTAGAACCCGGATCGAATATGTGGAACGAATCTAAACGCTGATCAAATACGAAAATCGTAAGTGAGGAGGTGAAAATAGGGCTTACCGCCATAGCCGAAGTACTGCAGGTGATGTTGGTGATGCCAGTGATGGAGGTCGGTGGTCACCTTGCTGTTCTCCGATCCGCTGATCGCCGCCGCCGGTGTGAGAGTGGAGAGGGGGAGGAGAGAGCGGTGAGGGAAGGTGAGGGTAATTATTGCCGGCGCTTTGGGAAACAACGTGACGTCTCGAGCGTGGCACCTTGCGTGCAGCCGCCGCTGCCGACGGGCATCCTGCGGGCCTGGCTATGAAAAAATTGTCGATTCGGCGGCTCCGAGGGGGTCTGGCCCCAATGTGCTTTAAGTTTTGTGCTATGCAAGCCTAACCGTGAAAGCAGGCAACCAAACGGTCTAATTTCTTTCCACGCAGGTCTGATTGAGGTACATGTGAGCAACCAAACACGTCCTATGTGTGTAGTGCTGGTGTGGTTTGTCCGTGCTGGCGTGTGCGTCTCTGTGTGGCCATCAGTTCTGATTTTTCATTGGGCCCGTGAGTCAGTCTGTCGTCGGTTGCTGGTTCACTTCTGTCGGGGCTGTTTTGTTCTGCCTCGTGGTTCTGGCGGGCTTGGGTTCTGGCAGGTTTGGGTGTCACCATCTAGTACAGCCGGTCGGGCCGATCAAAGAAAGATAGCTGACCTTCTAGACGCATCCATGGGAGGTGGGGGTATATGGTGCACCACCTCGTTGCGATTATGCCAGTATCACCATAGCGTCATAAGTAACATCCACCGATCAATTTCACGTCTTTTCATATACAACACAGAGCCTGAAAACTACCTCGCACATATTGGCCAAAAACAAGGACCAGCGGCGTGTAGGCAAAGCTTTTACCGTTCTTCAAAAGAAAGAAAAAACTATCTAGGTTCTGAACGGAGACATACAAAAAAACCATCTTAGTGAATGCATGGTCACTTGATCGTTCGAGGAACATGTACCAGGTGGGTGTAATAGCAGAACGATTGAGAAGAGACAAGCTGAAATCAGGAAAATCAAGAGAACAGAGAACCAGGCCGGGCCTGCCATGGCAGCCATTGGACGTCAACAACAAAAAAGGGCATGTTGGTTAGCAAATAGTCCTCAAGAGATTAGCACTATCATCATGAATGATTGTAAGAACATTATTACTTAAGTAATGAATTGCTTTACCCTGCAAAAAAAAAAACATTTTGTTTTCCTCTAATATGCTCAGACCCTAAAGCCCCTCACATCCTCAAGATGTCGAAGAATGACATCAATCATCATCAAGACAATCCGCTTCAAGCACTATCGGCAGCGATCTCCACTGCCCTGCTTCCATGCAGGAGAAATGTTAATGTACCATAGTTGCTTTGAGGTCCGTGCTACTTTTTTTTTAGTGTCAAAATTTATTGTGTCATGTATCAACAAATCCGATCTAAGGTGCAATTTATGTTCATGAATTTTGTAACCCGCTCCTGACCCCCGCGTCGCCCCCCGCTCGGGCGACATGGGTGGTACTCCAACCCTAGCCGTCGCCGGGGCCGATCCCCCTCCCTCCCTTCCTCCCGCCGCCGCCGGTGGAGGCCGCCGGCCTGCCCTGGTGGCCGACGGCGGTGGCGGGGGTTCTCTTCGCTCCCGTGTCTCAGGGGCGGTGCGGGCCCCCTATGCACGTGGAGGCGCGGCCGATCTAGCGAAGCGGTGGCGACGGCGGCGGCGGCCATGGCTGCGGCGGCGGTCGATCTAGCGAAGCGGCGGCGATGGCTGCGGCGACGGCGGCGGAGGCCACTCCTGCCTCGCGGCGGGCGGTCTATGCTGCGGCGACGCATCATCCGGCTTTGGATCGGCGGCGGCGTCGAGGGCCTGGTGCACTGCTTGGCGGCACCTCCTGCCAGATCTAATCTGGCTGGTGCAGCCGGCAGTGGTGGTCATCTTCTCCGTCGGAGGTGGCCGGCCAGAGGTTGGGTGGTCGAATCTTGAGATCCGTCATCTAGTCCCGGCTGCGAGTTGGGGAGACATAGTTGCCGGTGAAAACCGAGCCGATGGCAGGCGATGGCGGCGTTCTGCGTCGTTACCTTAATGAAGGCAATGTCGTGTAACTACTGTCGACCCACTCGTGCTGCTCCGGGGGAAACCCTAAGATCTGGTTTTCCAGATCGGACGATGGCGGCACGGCGGTGTCGTTTCTCTCTTGGGAGCATCGTTTGTGGAGCAGTGCTGGAAGTCAGAGGTAGGAGGTGGAGCGGCTTCGTCTTGCACGGAGCTTCGGTGGATATGTCAAGTCATGCCTGGCTGACAGGTGCTAAGCTTTGTCATGCCTGGTCGGCATGTGCTACGCACGACAGATCTTCCAGAGACTTCAAGCTGTGTCGGCTGGTGATACTTGGCGGCATGGTGCTGAGGTGTACTGGCGACGACCGCGACGTGCTCAACAGTTCGCGCGCAGGGAGGTGGTGGTGTTGGGCACTGTGGTGGCGTCTACGGCAGCTAGACCGGGTAAGGATGATGCGTCAGTACAGCTCTGAAGTTGGAGTGATGGCAGTTGGCGGCGGCGGCCTCTGAGAGCGTGCTGGACCGGTGTGTGCCCCATACCCGGCAAGTGGCTTAGTTGGGGCCTCAGGTCTTAGATGTTAGGCTTGGCTGCGAGGTCTGTGGTATTAGGCCCGGACTATCAGCATCCCTTCATCAATTGGATAGAAGTAGCGACAGATGTTGCCTAGACGGTGGATTCAGACTTACTGTTGTATTTCTTTGTAAGGTCTTGTATGAATAATTAATAAAGTGGCTGCATGCATCGCACAGATGCAAAGGCCGCGGATCTTCCTTCTTTTCTAAAAAAAAAACAAATCCGATCTAAAACAAGCGCTTTTTTTTCTTGGTACACAATAAATACACTTTGAAACATTAAAAACACGAATGTACTATTATGAACAAAAAGATACATTTTGACAAAAATCTAAAAAATAACACAAATCTCAAAGCAATCACGCACAGTGGATCCATGCACGGTGCATGGTAGAGGACCCACTGTCTCTCCTGCTTGCTTCCCGTGGTTCAACACAAAAATGCAGCCATCCGCACGCGGAAAGACAATCGCACCCTTGCCATCGTGCAGCACGGGCATGCAGTCCTATCACCATGGTTGAAACGAGCCATCCACACAGAGACGGTGGGGCTGAACCGCTGAGGCGCCGGCCGAGCCACGTTCCTGCGGAGGGTGGCGATGGGTCCATTAATTCCGGGATATTTTTGCGCACTGGAGATGGGCATGTCAGTTTGGTCGATGAGTAGCTACATATGACGTGCTACAGTAGAGTGGACTACTCCTGCTTGATAAAAATGGAATTGGATGGGAAATCGGTTGCTGATGGAGACACTTTTGACGGTGCAACTATATATGTAAATTAATCAAAGCTGCTAGTCCAAAGTTGTGTGCATCTTCACATCTTCACAATAATACCAAGACCCCTTGTGAGGATGCATTACATCTTGTCTGCCTTTGCTCACACACAGCACAAGTCTGGTTACTTCTCAGATTTACGCCTCCCACTTCTTTGCAAGATATACAAGGTTCTCCTTCTCCGGCTGAGTTAACCCCAACGTCTAGCCTACCCGTGGCTCTGTCCATTTTACGGAAAATCTGGGGCTCAAGAAATGCTAACGTTTTCAGAGATGACTTCCACCCTTCTTGAATCACGTTGAGAAATATTGTAGGCTTGTAGCTGATTTTTCTCTTTGGATTTATCGTTTCAAGAGCATTCAGCTTAGAGACAATGCTAGGCAATGGCTCTTATACCTCTCCTCTAGACTTCCCTCTATATGAGGCAATGTTGTAATCATCCATGTAAGCCCTGATTGAGTGGTAATGCATTCAGGTGGGGAAGTTCTCCGGGAATGTATCTGGTGCACCCACACTTATGGTGCTATCTGTGCACCGAATACCATAGAACATTTTTAAAAATCTAACACATTGACCAAGTATATGTTGTCACAAAATTTCCTATCAAAATATGAAATATTTCTTGAGATAAAAGATGATAAATTTGGCACCAATGTGACAATGGCCAAATCTAAAGCCCAACTCATATTATGTACAATTCAGTGTTGGATTTGTCCTTTTTGTTTTCTGAGCTACATTTCAAATTTTGACTTGAAATTTTGTGATAACCTACATTAATGTTGCGTGAATGTGCATTTGTTTTAGAATTTTTTGAACTATTTAAAATATGCAACGTGTGTTCGATGCACCGGTAGCACCACAAGCACCGGTGCACCAGATATTCTCCCAAAGTTGTCACGATCCGGTCCCGGCCGACAGGGGCCCCGAATCTCTAAGATTTTCTGTGTCGGTCCCTGGATCAATAGCTGACACGCGCAGTTGATGATGAGATACCAAAATACAACACATGTCATAATATTGCATCGCGGATCTAGTCTCTTTAGACATACCTGCTAAGCTCAGGGCTGGCTTACAATAACAATGCATCGGAAAGTAATATCTAGTCTTGTGGTGTCTATCCACTCACAAACAAGAGTTGAGTATAGTGTCGTAACCCTACTTTGTACCTTTCCTTCGATACGGTAAACCTGCAACATGATACATTGCAGCCACAAGGGTCAATATATTGAATGCATTGGCAAGCTTCACCATGATTGACTTCACAGAATAAACATGCAATTTGGTGGAAAGGATGGTTTCCATTTTGCGAAAAATAGTTTTTCCCTACCTTTTTTGTAAGTGGTCTACTCTACAGCAATATACATATGGGCCCACTGCATCACACAACTACCCTTGACCAATTCCACAGGCTTAGCCGACGGCATCCGTACCGTACCTGGCACATGGGATAGTCAATACTCCCTTGGTTCAACCCATCAAATTTTAATTAAGAAGAGGTGAGAGATCAAGCAGACAATTCTCAATAGAGTTGCTCAAAAGTTGTTCGTAACTAGGGATACGGCTAATCATGATCAATTTCTACACTTTGCAGAGATTTGTGTACTTTACCCGTGATTCCCAGTTACACCCTCATGCCACTAAACTTCACTTGTGAAGTAGCCAGGTGGACCAAGATGAGAGACTTTTGGGAAGTAGTAGCCCACTTCCAATGGCAGACCCAGTCCGGTCCTACATGCAATATCTACATCTGCTGGTCTGCTGGAGGGGTTCCCACAACTTACTTGGTCAAGACAGAGCCCATATCGACTCACAGTTACACATGGAAGCTACTCAACTTTAAACTCGTACAATCCCTTTGAGCCTGGGCGGTCGCCCACACAACTGTCGACCAACAAGCAATACCGAAGCACCGCCCAGATGATTCATTAATTAAGTTGTTTTATTAAGTAGTCATCCACAAAGTAACCATTTGAACATTGATACCAATCCACGTAATAGGAACTAAGCAACTACACGTTGGTTACACAGACAGGGTAAATGGACCTAAGTTTCTTCTACTGGGTTCTGTCAAGCATAAAGTAAATCCTACAAGGATTTCCTAGTTAGAAAAACTACAATGCATGCAAATGTAGGTCATGATCAAAGGTTCCATTTGCCTGGTATCGATGATTCTTACATCTCACGCTTCTCGATAAATTTACTCTTCGCTCTTTGTTCAATCTAACGTAAGTAAAGACGTAAGTAAAGAGCAATCAGAAACAACCATACAATTCAAATGAACGTACAACAAGTCCAGTGCATGGTGTTAGTGTCATTATGCTGTGAGATCATGTGTTATGTGTTAACTCATAAGAGTTTGGAAACAACCACTAGTAGAAAACATGGCTTTTGTCCCGGTTCCAGAGGGCCTTTAGTCCCGGTTCTGGAACCGGGACAAAAGGGTCGGGACTAAAGCCTCTAACCTTTAGGCTCCACGTGGCCGCCTGCTGGAGCGGGGCTAGAGGACCTTTAGTCCTGGTTGGTGTTACCAACCGGGACTAAAGGTTTCAAATCTTTGAATTATTTGACAATTTAATCTCCAATCACCCCTCCCTCCTCACTGCTTCAGAATTTAATCTCTAATCTCTAATCAGCACACATTCCAAATCGTCTAACTTCCCGACCGGTCACCCATCCTCTCACTACTCCAGCCTAAGCACGCTTAACTTTCGAGTTCTATTCCCCCTAGTTTCCAAGTCTGCACTTGTTGTTTTCCTGACAATACTAAGCTGTCAATCCTATTAACCCTTAGGAGTTGAACTTGAGCATTAAGCACCGTTTGAGTTTGAAACTATTATTCTAAAAAATAATAATTATTTATTAACACTAATATTTTTTGAATAAGTAATTTGACCATAGTTTGACCACAGTTTGACCAGATTTAACCATAGTTTGACCACAGTTTGACCAAAATTCAAAAAAACTAAAATAATTATTTAGTAACACTAATATTTCTTGAATAAGTAGTTTGACCATAGTTTGACCACAGTTTGACCAGATTTAACCAAAATTCAAAAAAACTAAAATTTGAGCATAACTTTTTTTCCTTTAAGAATTTGAGGATTCTAAAATTTGCAACATGGCCTACGGCGGTCGAAATCGGATGCGGATTTTTGTGCTAATTTTTTTGATATATTATGCATTTTTTTCGACATCGTATGCAAAAGATATGATCGTTTTACTTTTTCATAACACTTTTTTGCAAAACATGTCCAAATTTAAGTTTTTTAATTTTCCTAACTAGTAGATGTAGTAACATAACTACATCTCGAAGGATTTTAATTTTTGAAGTTTTTATCATTTTTTTTTTTACAAAACTGAAATGGCGATACACGGGGGGGGGGGGGGGGGAGGAGTGTGAACCTCTTTAGTCCGGGATGGTGTCCGTCCAATCCAACCGTCGACTACATCTGCGAGCACCGTTCCAGCCAGAGTCACAACTAAGGTTAACCAAGCCAGAGTTACGTTCTATTAAAGTGGCAAAAAGAATTACTTTTAATATAGCAAAACTAATTCTATCAACTATTATTAAAGGCTAAACAACTACTAATACAAAACTTTACCAAAATTAATATTAATTAATTATAAAAATTTATCTACTGTTGTCTAACAGAAGCATACTACAACATGTTAAAATCTACAGAAAGAACTAACTAAAAATAATTGAAAACAACAATTAAAGGACTAAAAGAACTATATAAGCAAAACAGTACTGTTTTAATTAAAATCATAATATAAATTATTCTAAAAATAACCAAATAAATCTTACTATGACAACAATCTAACATGTGACTAGGAGCAAAAAGAATTAAATTAAAAACTATTTTTAAACTCAAATTATTCACAATCTAGGGTTTGAAGCAAATTTGAACAAATTCATATTTAAATCATTCAAATTTGAAAACTAATAGCACAAACAGAAACTAGACAAAATTGAATGACCTCCTCATTTTCATGGCACAAAATAAGTTTAAAAAATTGAAATGCCTTTGTAACAGATGAGTTTTCGTCCGAAACCCTGATACGTCGAAAGAGGTTGTCCATTTTGTACACGAAGTGCATCCAGTTTTTGCCGTAACCCTCTCAACTTTTTTGCACATGCTATGTGGGTGAAAAGAATCTAACATGTGACTAGGAGCAAAAAGAATTAAATTAAAAACTTTTTTTAAACTCAAATTATTCACAATCTAGGGTTTGAAGCAAATTTGAACAAATTCATATTTAAATCATTCAAATTTGAAAACTAATGGCACAAATAGAAACTAGACAAAATTTTCAATCTAATGCAAAAAGAATCACTCAAAAACATCAAATATCCTAAAAGATATAAGCAATTTAAAACAGAAACTAAACACAAAGAACAAATGGGAAAACAAAAAACAAATTTCAAAACCCCTTTAGTCCCGGTTCGTGGCTCAAACCGGGACTAAAAGTTAGACCTTTAGTCCCGGTTGGAGCCACCAACCGGGACTAAAGCCTCAACCCCTTTAGTCCCGGTTCATGGCTCGAACCGGGACTAAAGGTCTAACCTTTAGTCCCGGTTTGAGCGACGAACCGGGACTAAAGGGCATCGCACCCTTTAGTCCCGGTTCGTGGCTCAAACCGGGACTAAAGGTCCCATTTGAACCGGGACTAATGCCTGCCCAGCGCCCTAGCCGCTCGAACCGGGACTAATGCTCACATTAGTCCCGGTTCATAATGCAACCGGGACTAATGCTCCGATCCGGCTGTGACGAAAGCCCTGTTTTCTACTAGTGAACATATACTAGTGGAAAAACGGCTAGCCACAAGTCTCGTTGGTGGCACGCCATTTTCCATCACCGCCAACACTATATTTTCAAATAGTGCTGGCGTCGGCATAATTCACACGTCATGGCTATGAGCTTATCGCCGTCGTAGAGATTTTAGGGAACACCACTTGTATGTGGGGCCCATCATCCTCAACATTCGCAGAATATTGCTGAAGTCGGAAAAATATATACGCCAACACTATTTCTTATCCTTGTGGCGTGAGATTTTGTTCAACGTCACCAGTATATGATGTGGGGTCCACACTCAGTTCACATATATTATGCTGACGTTCCAAACATGACACGCCATAAGTATATGCGGCTCTATATATACATGGATATGGCTAGCCCAATCTCTCAACGTTATCTATTCTATTTTTTGTCAATCGTGTGTCTCTGCAGATCGTAGTGAACATACGTGGCCGGCCTCTGCCCTCGATCGATTTGATCTATCGACGGTTAGGTAAGATGCCCAATTTTTCGTTTCCATTTTTTAGGAAAACGTAGTAATAATGATGAAATATTTTTTGACCCTTTTTTCGGCAATTATGTGAAGTGAACGATTCTTAAATATTTATGGATCGAACTATAAATGGGTTCTTCCAGGAGGCGTTGGAAGATATGAATCGCAAAGGTGAAACGGAGATACTATGTCCATGTAGGAAGTGTGAAAACGAAGTTTTGATTTACCCTTCTACTGGTCGTGTGAAGATGCACTTGTTGAAACATAGTTTCGTGCTGGTTACACACGATGTACAAGTCATGGTGAGGACGAGGAGGATGTCGAAGTCGAAGGGGCGGCACATGATGATGATCCACAAGGAGGCATGAAGAATGAGTCTGAACATGAAAATCACCTGGACGGACAGCAAGGCCGTGCGGAGGTTCAAGAAGTGAGAAACTTTTTGTACAAAAGGCAGAAAGAATAGAGCGATAAAGACCTGGCCAAGAAGGAAGATCTAGATGACCATGACGATCAGCAATCTGACGTCTATCAAGAAGAAGATGAAGTCCAGCTCAAAACAAAGTGTACGAAAAGAAGCCAAAGCACGTTGTTGGATGTAGAAAGTTCCATCGAGAGAATTCAGAAACGACGCCGCAGTTGATTTTACATATCTTTTATTATTCAGCAGCACTTGTGTCGACCATAAATTCTCCAAGAATTTGAGTTCTTGGAAATCAGCCGCAAGAAAAGAGCTTCACGAAGATTTCTTTGAGATCCAGAAGAAGTGGCCTACCTTTAGTGAAGATGACTGGAACATTTTCAAGATGCAAAATCAGGAGAACCCTGTAGTGTAGAGCTAGTCGACATGGGGGATGGACATGCGATAAAAGACATTAGGTAACCACACCCTCAGAAGCCGTGGTTTTGTTGGGAAGAAGCCCGTGTGGGACAAGCAGGACACTATACTTGCAGCAAAGGCATCCCAAACCACTTCGAGCAATTCAAAGACCCCCTCGAATATAACTATGCAGGGGTCGGTACCATTATGATTATAAGTCAGGGGAATTTTCGGCCGATCACCAAACGAGAAGACTAAAAGAAGAACTAGAAAGGCAGCGTGTGGAACCCAGAGCTCTCAAGGGTCCACGGCCAGGCGGAACACTCCTCTTAACCGGTCTATTAACGTGACCCTGGGCAAGGACCTGTTACATCCGCCGGCGGGTGGCCTTGTGAACGGTGCCGGATGCGGTGCCAAATGGGACCGTCATTATGTCGAAGACTACGAGCAGCAATGACAGAGAAGGAGAGCCAACAAGCAGACTGTGACGACCCCGGCTTAATCGTGCACTAACCATACACGCAAATGCACACGATTAAGCCTAAGGACTCACTTGAAGATATCACAACACAACTCTAAAACATAAATAAAGTCATACAAGCTTAATATTACAAGCCAGGGCCTCGAGGGCTCGAATACATAGCTCGATGGCATACAAGCGTCAGCGGAAGCATCAGATATCTGGGTACAGATATATTACAGAAAGAGAGATAAGCCTTTAGAAGGTGGGGTAAAATAAAATACTACGATCGAAAGGCGTAGGCCTCCTACCCTGGACCCTCCGATCCTACTCCTGGTCGTCAGTCGGCTCCTCGTAGTAGTAGTACTCGCCGGACGGGTAGCAGTAGTGGTCGTCGACTGGGGCATCTGGCTCAGGGGCTCTGTCGTCTGGTGGCATCAAATGAAAATGGGGGAAAAAGAAAGCAAAGCAAACATGAGTACTCATCCGAAGTACTCATCAAGCAAGGATCTACACTAAATATGCAACATTATCAAAAGGAGGCTGTATATGTGGACTGGGCTGCAGAAATGCTAGAATAGAGGGGAAAGCCTAGTCCTATCGAAGACTAGCATCTTCAACATCTTCAGCAGTCTTGCAGCATTAGAAGAGTGCAGATTAGCATAAAGTAAAGTAGTAGTAGTATCATCAACCTCGGCCAGAGATCCTTTCTCGACTCCCTGCGAGAAAGCAATCCCAGAGCCGTACTATCCAGTTCCCATCACAAGTTCTAGTTGTACTGATAGGGATACAACTCCGAGTGTCTGTCACCGTAGGACAGGCTATCGATAGTTTAGTTCTTCCCTGCAGGGGTGCACCAAGTTACCCACCACGCTCGCTTAACTCCGGCCGGACACACTTTACTGGGTCATGCCCGGCCTCGGCTAAGCAACACGCCGCAACCCGACCGAATACCTAACAGAGAGGTCAGCACGCCGGACTAAACCTATGCACCCGGGGGTCTTGGGCCTTCGCCCCGGGAACTCCTGCACGTTGCGAACGCGGCCGAAAGCTGACCTAACCCCCTTAATACAAGCGCGGGCTTAACCAGTCCAAATCGGCGCGCGCCGCTCAGTCGCTGACGTCCATTAAGCTCCGACTGAAGTATACGACACAGAACGCCCATACTATGCCCACGTGATGGTTAGTGCTATCAGGCCAGAGGCCCCTCGGATCAAATATCCAAACCGTTAGTGGATTAGGAGCGCGCGGTAACGAGCAGAGACTCACGATCGATGTGACCCCGTCACCCCGTCTCGAGGACTTGCGGCAAGGGCTAGGAATGCCCGGCCACGCCTCGTGTTCAACTCTCGGGTACCCTCCAGGTACACCCGATTCCACATCACTTCGCAATATGCTCGCGTGGGTACCCCTCAGGGCCGACCCGTCTTTAGTATCATGTTTCAGTGTCATGTCATAGTATCCAAAGTATCTTTGTGTTTGACACCAAGGGGGAACCCTGAGGTATCACCCTCGACGGAATCCCACTTGATGTTATCGTCAAGGTGAACGAAGGAGGTATCACCCTCGAGGTCCACACTTGAAGTATTGCACGATGGTGTCGGTGTCGGGGGTGGTGTAGGAGGAATCACCCTCGCTTACCACGACCGATTAACTAACCTACAAGGTTATCATCAGAAGTGCTGACGAGGTATCACCCTCGGCACCCGATAGTAACCTAGTAGTGTCGGAAACTAAGGGGAAGTGATGTGTGGTGCCAGGGTCTGGTCTTCAATCCCGTAGCTTGGGTCTTCTGATCATCCAGCGGGGCAGTCGGGATAAATGGGGTCTCTGATGGTCTCTACCCAAACTATACTAAACAGTTTAGGATAGCAGGCAGGTATCAATAGTAGTCTACAATAAACAGGCTATGCAACAGAAGTAGGATAACAGTAACAACAGTACTTCTAATGCAAGCATAAGAGAGAAGAGAGTGGGCGATATCGGAATGCTCAAAATGGGGGTGCTTGCCTGTTTGCTCTGCGGCAAGGGCAAGGTCTTCAGTGGTGTCGTCAGGGACGTAGTCGTACTCCGGAGCTGCGTCTGCCTCGGGAGCTACGTCAACGTCGGGGTCTACCGAAAGAGAAGAGGGGGAAGAAACAGGTAAACATAATGCAATCAAATGCAACACAGTGCGTGCTATGCTATGATGCAGTGCAGGGTTGCCTAAAGATGCATCTAAGTCACTTTAGTCACTTTTAGGATTATCGCGGGATTTATTACCTGGTGTGTGTGCACTATTCATATACCGGAATCGGGCTCAGAGTTACGAGTTCTCCTACGTAGGAGGTTCCGACAAGGAAACAGATGACACGATCAGATTCATCTCGTCGTTCTGAGCAACTTTCATGTTTTAACTTTTTCGATCTGTGCTACGGTTTAAAAGCTATGAATTTTCGAAGTTTTAAATATTTTCTAGAATTATTTTTATTAACAGAATAGATTTATGACGTCAGCATGACACAAAGGTGACGTCAGCAGGTCAACTGCGGCTGACCAGGGTCAAACCTGACATGTGGGTCCAGTGGGACCCACATGTTAGCCTCTGTTAAGACTAACAATGGATTAATTAAATTAACAGAGTGATTAGTGGGGTGGGCCCCTGATGTCAGCGACTAGTTTAAATAACAGATTAGTTTTAAGATTTAATTAGCTTAATTATCAGACGGGACCCACATGTCATACTCAGCGAGTGAACAGTAATAGGCGTTGACCAGGTCAACATGGTCAACCGGGGCACTAGGGCCCGCTGGCAGCCTCTCAGGAGGTGGGTCCCACCTTGCCATGTCGGCAGCGTCGCCGGAGTTACTCCGGCGACCATTTGCGCGGCGGCCGATCGCCGGAACGCGTCAGAAATCATCCACAGGGCTCGGTTAGAACCGTGGTTAGGTGCGTTCGAAAGCTAGAGGACTCACGTGTCGAGTGGTGTGGTTGGATGAGCTCGGGGGCGACCGGAACTGGGCCGGCGACGAGTGGAGGTGGACGCCGGAGTTCGGGACCTCGCGGATTCGGCGAAAAACAGCGCAAGAGCTCGAGCTGGTTATCTAGGCAGCAGCAGTAGCACTCCAGGAGCTCACCAGAGCCACTGGCTCGAACCGTAGTGCCTCGGGAGCTCACCAATGGCAGCGACGGCGGAGGTCAGAGCTCGGTGCGGTGGCAAGCTAGCTAGATGGAGCGGAGCGGCTCAAGAGAGGGACAGAGGGGAGAGGAGAGCTCACCGCGCGGTCAAGAAAGACCTTTGACAGGTTAGGAGCAGCAGAACGACGACGTTCGTCGGAGGAACGCCGGCGACCCATGGAAGAAGACGAGCTCGATCCAGGCGCTGCAGGGCTCCCCGGCTCCTTCCAACTGCGCCGGTAGACGTGGCCGACCACGGCGCTTCTCCCAGGCACCTCCAGGCGATGCGGGAGGCCGCTGGCCACGGCGGTGGCGAAGCGCGGCGACGGCAGCGCTCGGGCGCCGCGGATCTAGAGGAGAAGAGGGAGAGGCGAGCGAGGGAGAGAGAGGAGAATGACGGGGAAAGGCCAGGGGAGAAGCACGACCTCGACCTTATCTCCCCAGCGTGTCGGTGGCGTCGGCGCCGTCGCCGTGTCGCCGCCAGGCTGGCGCGCGCGCGCGCGGCCATGGCGCGGCCGACACGGGGAGGAGGGAGAAGGAGTTGGGCCAGGTGGGCCGCGGTCGGGGCACTGTGCACTAAGGCCCGGTGCACAGTGCCTCATCTTATTTTTCTGTTTCTGTTTTGTGTTTTTCTTTTATTTCTTTTCTGTTTTGTATTAGTTAGGGCACTTTTGCACTTCTGTAAAATATGAGACTAGGCCCAAATATTACAATGCAATATTCCTTGTCACCAAAAACTGGTTTGGGTGAATTTGGATTTCATTTGAATTTGAAATGAATTTAATTAGGTTAAATAATTCTGTTTTGGTGCTATTTCATGTGGTTTGAGTCATTTAACCAATCCAAGTAGCTTTGGTTATATTTTTATGAGTGCTCCTGGAATATTTGCTATTTAGTGAACATTTTTGCAATAGTGTTTGAGCAAATTTATTTTGCACTTTTGAATTTGAGTTGATTTTCAGAATGGAGTTGAATTGCTTTGGTTAACCACTATGTTTAAGCACTACAAAAGATATGACTTGGCATTATTAGCAGCAGATCAGAGTGGCTAATACACAGGGGTGTTACACAGACCATCGAACAGAAAATAATTGCAGCCACAGCCACAGTCGTAGCAAGTGTCGACATCGAAGCACACATCAACACACTAAGCCAAGCCCATGCCCAAACCATGTTGCATTCAATAATCGAGAGCGTGAAGCAATGGATCAAAAACGGCGAACTAGTAAAGTTTCTCATCCAACCATCACCCAAGGATAGCAACCCTTCTGTCTCTTTCGTTGGCAACCCGTGGGCAATGGCTTCTCTCAACGCTCTTACGGAATACACTTCGTGCAGTCTCTTAGCTCATGTGAATGGTGAGCTGATTAAAGTTGCAATCGACTCGATCATTCGCCCCAAAGATACTATCATGCAAGGCGTGTAGATGCCTGAGGGGGCCTTCAAAGTTGAGTTTTCTGTTGTCTTAAATGGTTACGATAATATTCCTCCTTCGATACAACCTCCAGATGCGGATAGCCATCTGACCTGGGGAGCCCAAGGAGCGTACGTCCAAAAAGAGGTCTATCGCGGCCTCTCTGCCGGACGTTGGTGAGGTGGCAGCTGTGCATGCCGACCTGTCGATCCTGGATGAACACCTCACCACAGAAGCCGGCGAGGACTTTGACTACGTTGCCATGTCGAAGGCTTCAAGTCAGTGGGCTCACATATTATTGTATCTCATGGGAGCCTGCTACGACATCGAGCTCGTCGACAGGGACGGCTTGAAGCGGGCTATGCCACATGTTAAGTGGTCCATCCTCAACGCCTCTGGTTCAACCATCGTCGATCTCTTCGAAGGCCCCACCGCTGATCTCCTCTGCCTCACAGTCAAGGATTTGCGATCCTTGTACGCCATCGAGCCTCTTTTGTCATTTCCAAAGGACACGTTCTATGCCAGTGGCTTGGGATCCTCAACTGCCAACTCAGATCCCACCGACCACGACCACGAGAAGTGCACCCACTATGAATCTTCCAAGGGGAAATAGCCCATCTGCGACACGTTCTATGCTAGTGGCTTGGGATCCTCAACTGCCAAGTCAGATCTCATCGATCACAACCATGAGAAGTGTACCCACTACGACTCTTCCAAGGGGAAATAGCCCATCTGTGACATTGGGGAGCGCACCCTGGGTGTGTGCTCTTCCAAGTGGAAGGATCCCATCCATGACAAGTGAGACAATATTCTATGAGAAAATCTTACTTTCTCTAGCTAGCCAACTCATAACCATTGTTGTAGTAGCTTTTGCCATGCGATGTTTTAACTATGCCGTGTTTAATTATTTCAATTAAGCAAAAAAGTAATGTTTAATAGGGATATCTAATGTTTAAGTATGAGTTGACCAGTTCAGTTTCACGAATGGCTATATTTGATTGTTTATAGCGAGCAGATGCCTTGTTTATCTATATTTGGTTGTTAGGTTGGTTGCAGTGAGCATTTGTTCAGTTTTCATGCAGATGCCTTGTTTTTCTGTATTTGGTTGCCGTGAGCATTTGTCCATTTTTCAATGGCCATATTTGGTTGTTATCTATAGTGAGCATATATGCCTTGTTGAAAGATCGAGGATGTCACCTAGAGGGGGGGGGGTGAATAGGCGCTTTAAAATAATTATGGTTTAGGCTTGAACAAATGCGGAATAAAACTAGTGTTTAATTTGTCAAGAACAAAACCTAAATCGACTAGGCTCACCTATGTGCACCAGCAACTTATGCTAAGCAAGATAAACAACTATGTGATAGCAAGATATATGACAAGAAACAATATGGCTATCACAAAGTAAGTGCATAAGTAAAGGGCTCGGGTAAGAGATAACCGAGGCATGCGGAGACGATGATGTATCCCAAAGTTCACACCCTTGCGGATGATAATCTCCGTTTGGAGCGGTGTGGAGACATAATGCTCCCCAAGAAGCCACTAGGGCCACCGTAATCTCCTCACGTCCTCGCACAATGCAAGATGCCATGATTCCACTAAGGGACCCTTGAGGACGGTCACCGAACCCGTACAAATGGCAACCCTTGGGGGCGGTCAACGAACCCGTACACTTTGGCAACCCTTGGGGGCGGTCACCGAAACCCGTCAAATTGCTCGGGGCGATCTCCACAACCTAATTGGAGACCCCGACACTTACCTGGAGCTTTACACCACAGTGATTGAGCTCCGAACACCACCAACCATCTAGGGCGCCCAAGCACCCAAGAGGAACAAGCACTAAGGTACCAAGCACCCAAGAGTAATAAGCTTCTCAATTTGTAACTTCCACGTATCACTATAGAGAACTCAAACCGATGCACCAAATGCAATGGCAAGGGCACACGGAGTGCCCAAGTCCTTCTCTCCCAAATCCCACCAAAGCAACTAATGCTAGGGAGGAAAACGAGAGGAAGAACAAAGAAGAGAACACGAAGAACTCCAAGATCTAGATCCAAGGGGTTCCCCTCACATAGAAGAGAAAGTGATTGGTGGAAACGCAGATCTAGATCTCCTCTCTCTTTTCCCTCAAGAACTAGCAGGAATCATTGGAGGGATTGAGAGATAGCAAGCTCGAAGAAGGTCAACAATGGGGGGCAAACACGAGCTAGAAGGATAAAGGTTCATTGGGGAAGAAGACCCGCTTTTATAGGCACCCCCGAATCCAACTGTTATGCACTCAGGTCGTGCACAAGCGGTACTACCACTCGGAGGAGCGGTACTACCGCTTAGCATGGTCAAAACAGCCCAACAAGACAGAAAACACGAGTTGTAGTTCTGCCAGAGAGGTAGTACCGCTCAGGGGAGAGGTAGTACCGCCCAGAGAGGTAGTACCGCTTATAAGAGGTACTACCGCTCGGAGAGGTAGTACCGCTCGGAGAGGCAATACCGCTTATAAGAGGTACTACCGCTTACCGCTTATAAGAGCTACTACCGCTCGCTACTACCACTCTACTACCGCGAAACCGAACACGAAAAATCGCATCCCCAAAAGCAGCGGTACTACGCGCGGCACAGGGCCGCAGTAGCGCCACTTACAAGCGGTACTACCACTCGAGAGAGCAGTACTACTGCTTGAGGCTTTTAGGAACACAACAGAGAAAACAGAGGATGCAATAAAGCCCAAGCTGCCACAACTTTTGCAAATGAACTCCGAATTGAGCAAACTCAAGCTAGTTGGATAGATGACGACGAGAAGCATCCAAACAGCGACTAGTATAGTAAGAAGTGGCAGGGGAGATATGCCTAAGATATAGAGATGAGAAACCTCTATGAAAGAGGAACCGGCATAAACTCCAATATCGAAAACATCATAGAAGATGCACATGAACTCTGTTTTCGATGAACTCGAGCTTGTCAAGAGAATGACCATAAGCTCCAAAACTCACAAAGAGAAACACCAAACAAGAACCAAGAAAGATGATGCAAGGATGCAATGGTTTGAGCTCTCTACGAACGATACGATCAAGCTACTCACTTGAGAGCCCCCCTTGATAGTACGACAATCGATCCTATAACCCAGTCTCCCAACTACCAGCATGAGAGCGGTAAAATAGAAAATCTATCAAGGGCAAACCTTTGCCTTGCGCATAATCCACTTGAACTAGATGATGACGATCTTTTCCTCCTCAAGGTGGATCACTTTTCTTGATTGTGTTGGCTCAATGAAGACTAGTTGATTGCTCCCCCATACTCCACTATGGGTGAGCCACTCTCCGGCACATCTTCACAAGTCCATTGTCACCAGAATGGAAGGCAAGCTTCAAGCATGATCTCTTTGTGATGCTCCACTTGAATTTGCACATCACAAACTTGATGATGATCACCACTTGATGTCATCCTCTCCATGGGTTGTATGATATCTTCCTCTTGACGGAAACCCATGGAAACAAACCTAACCCCACATAGAACTCTCACATAGACCATGGGTTAGTACACAAAGCGTAATGCACAATGCTTACCATACCTTGGGATCAATTGATCCCTCTCGATACATCTTCTACGCTTTGTGTGTTGATCAACTTGATTCACTCTTGACTTAGTCTTGATCAACCATGTATCATGACCAATCTTTATATAATTCCTTTAAAAGCACCTTGGTCAACACATAAACTCCTTGAAACCATCACATAGACTTCAAGAAATTCCTGTGGACAAATCCTTCAAATATAACTCAAGGAAACCATTAGTCCATATGGAGTGTCATCAATTACCAAAACCAAACATGGGGGCACCGCATGTTCTTTCAATCTCCCCCATTTTGGTAATTGATGACAATCACTTTCAAGAGAGTTTATACAAGGAATTATGCATCAATAATGCATGCGCATGAGATGCAAATGCTTAGGAACAAAACCAAAGGAAGAAGAAGTAGCTCTCTAAAATTCTCCACAAAACTCTCTGAAACTTCTCCCCCATTGGCATCGATTGCCAAAATGGGCAAAAAGCTTAGAAGGACAATATAAAATGTGTTCCTCCATATAATGTGTATTTCTCAACAAGAGTGGAATGCAATACACATATCCAAATATACATACTTGGAGGAAGACAAACTATATTGAGGATCCAAAGATTGCTAAAGGACGATATGCCACAAAGACATAACAGAGAGAGAAACAAGCAATCAAGCAGTCAAAAGATACCAATTGAAACAAGCAATCAAAAGATACCAATTGAAGGGGTTCACAAGCACACTCAAAATGCAAAATGAATAACCAACGCTTCTGACAACCCATGGTGAAGAAAGAAAATGATAGCTTTGTCAAGAGGAGGGATACCAATCGATATGGCAAAAGCCTCATCAAGACAAGCAAGATAAAAAAATCTTCACCACACAAGAGTGCATCATGATGCAACGAGATAAGACCCGCACATAAGGCACACACTTTCACGGAGCCACCAAAGAAATAATACAAGAAGGAAAAGGTGGACGTGAAAGAAAGGATATCATCTAGAGATGCAATTTCTCTCAAGTGTATAAGGTTCTAGGTGGATGAAAATCAAGATGATATCAATCCACAAAGAAGGATGTACACACGAAATAGTTACAACATGAAGGAACAAGATATCCAAAAGGAAGTCATAAATATACCAATAAGATATTTGTTTGAAAGCATAGCACATGGATAGATATGGTCTTATTGTATATAAATGAACTCCTACCACACATCCATCAAAGACATCACAACTAGCAACACGAGATCATCGTTGGGATGCTTTGAGAAAGGAAACAAGTATCACAAGAACGAATCAAGAAATGCATGCCATGATGCAACCTACACAAGGTTGAATGCAAGGAAAGAATGCATGAAGAGATACTTGTTACCGAGATAGCATTGGAAGGATGTAGTAGATACCAATTGAAGGTAGATAGTAGTTCAATGAACATCCTAGCTTGACTCCTATAAGCACATGGTGACACCACCTTCCTTGTGAGTGAGCCGAGCATCCAATGCATCTCCAATTGTTCCTAGAACAACAACACAAACAAAATGGTACCCAAACTCATTGGGACCAAAGAGTTAGAAACACCAATACATAGGACAAACTCCACATAAATATGTGCACATAGATATGAAAATAAATTTCATGCACATCTCATCCAATTTGAGACTTGGTGGAGTTTCCCCTATATATTGGGTCAAAGAAAGAAAGCATGCCAAAGAAAATACATGAAGTAAATATGCATGCTAAAGACTTTCAAGAACCGACACCAAATAAAAAAGAAATACCAAGTGAAAAGGATACCAAATGGAGAAATCATCACTTGGAAGATATCAATTAAAAGATACATCAGGGAATGAGATATCCATTGATACATGCAAAATGAAAGATATCGAACTCCCAAATGAGAGAATGGTTCCAAACAAACCAAGCCCTCTACAAAGTTTCATGATGGCACAAAGTACCAAAACGAAACGGTTTGCGTTCCACCAACACACACTTGATAAGGATCACAAGGAGAGTGTTCTAAAGAAAATAGGATAGCTCCCCACAAGAGTTGTGCATTATAGAAAATTTGCATTTGAATAAAAAATGCACAAGATGGGATCACCACTTTCACTATATCTATAAAAACACTAGACAAGATCAAGAAATTAACAAGATCTACAAGTGATATGGAAGATAAGGGAGTTGACGCAATCCTTGGCAAGAGTTAAGGCAAATAAAAGCAAAAGCCAATGTAAAGATGATCAATAATTTCTACCACACATAAGTGAGTACCAATTGTCAAAAGACAAGAAGTATTTGGAAATAATTCCTGATGGTAGATAGCAAGGATATCCAACATCATCTTCACACCAAACACAAGCAAATTGCAACTTGTAGAGATAACATGCCACCTAGGAACAAAATAATTTACAATATCAATTCTAGGTGACAATATCTCAAATATACACATTTTCTAGGCTTGTAATATTCACATAGCACATTACTCCCCCATAATGTGATACCAAAGAAAACTTAACAAGAGGCAATAAGGATCCAACAAGAGATAATTAATGGACTATTTAGAATTGAAATTTCTCATGAGAAGACATACCACATAGAGACTAGATAATCTTATAATATGAATACTAGGTGGTATTCCTCATGTACACACATTTGTAGGATCGTGAAATGCCCAAGGCACATCACTACCTCAAAATGGGATGTTCCGTTAATCTCTCACAAGAGCCAACTAAGATAAAAATAAGAAGCATAAAGGCTCAATGCACAACACACACGTACATGATGTGCAAACCAACACACACATACTTGATTGCTTAAGATAAGCAAATTGGAAGCACAACATGTACAAACACATGCAAGATACAAAACCAAAACATGCAAAGGAGCAAGTAACTTTCAATGTAAACAATTTAAGTACAAGTTACCGCAAGGAGGCACATTGGATATAAGATAGAAACTTGGTAACCCAATTGACTTGGCTTGAGACAATAAGAATGATGAAGTCCCCTTAATTCTTGATAATGTAGCCAAGTCTCCAATGCCCTCCAACAACACCTATTGATCAAGTTTGAGCTAGTTGGTCCCCAACCAAGTTGGGTCCTAAGAGGTTAGTCACAATAGGCTTGGCTACCCAAATGGTTCTTTTCTTGACACCACTTTGAGTACCAACAAATTTGGTTAACACATTGCCAACCTTATCCTTCCCAAGAGAATAGATATCATCAATTAGAATCGGGTTGGATAAGGTACCATTCGTGCATGAAGAAGCGACGTGACCTTTCTCACGACATAGGTAGCAATGTCTACTCTTCACTTTCTTCTCACTTGATTTCTCAACTTGAGAAGCATTAGCTTGAGTCTTCTTGGGAAGAGGCCTTTCTTCAACTTGAGGTTGAGCATGAGAATGAACTTGTGGCCGCTTCCCTTGTTGCTTGTCACTAATGGCCTTCTTCTTCAATGGGCAAGATCTAACATGATGCCCTTCAATTTTGCACTTGAAGCAAATAATCTTGGCCGAATTCTTGACTTGTTTTTGGCCCTTCTTCTTGTTCATCTTGGACTTCTTCTTCTTATTGGAGTTGAATCTAAGTCCACCTTTGTCATTGGGGGATTTTTGCACACTCAAGATATTGTTGAGTGTGGACTTCCCTTCATGACACTTTTGCAAGTCAATCTTCAAAGAAGTGACTTGGGCCTTGAACTCTTTGATTTCCTCTACATGGTTAGTCTCAACAAAAGTACTAGAGGAAGTATAAGCTTCAACGTTAGAGCAACAAGGCAAGGAAAGTAATTCATCACAAGATGTAGCAACATTATGAGTGGACGAATTACGAGGACTAGCACAAGGCAATATAGCAATTTGACTTGAAGTAGTGCTAGTTGATACGTCTCCGTCGTATCTACTTTTCCAAACACTTTTGCCCTTGTTTTGGACTCTAATTTGCATGATTTGAATGGAACTAACCCGGACTGACGCTATTTTCAGCAGAATTGCAATGGTGTTATTTTTGGGCAGAAATAAAAGTTCTCGGATTGACCTGAAAATTTATGGAAAATATTTTTGGAATAAATAAAAAATATTGGCGAAAGGATCAACCAGAGGGGACCCACCACGTGTCCACAAGGGTGGAGGGCGCGCCCCCCTAGGGCGCGCCCCCTGCCTTATGGGTCCCCTGGACCTCCTCCGACCCTAACTCCAACTCTATATATTCATGTTCGGGGAGAAAAAAATAAGAGAGAAGAGTTCATCACGTTTCACGATACGGAGCCACCGCCACCTCCTGTTCTTCCTTGGGAGGGCAGATCTGGAGTCTGTTTTGGGCTCCGGAGAGGGGAAATCAACGCCGTCATCATCATCAACCATCCTCCATCACCAATTTAATGATGCTCACCGCCGTGCGTGAGTAATTTCTTCGTAGGCTTGCTGGATGGTGATGGGTTGGATGAGATTTATCATGTAATCGAGTTAGTTTTGTTAGGGTTTGATCCCTAGTATCCACTATGTTCTGAGATTGATGTTGCTATGACTTTGCTATGCTTAATGCTTGTCACTAGGGCCCGAGTGCCATGATTTCAGATCTGAACCTATTATGTTTTCATGAATATATGTGAGTTCTTGATCCTATCTTGCAAGTTGTAGACACCTATTACGATCTATGATCCGCATACCCCAAGGTGACAATAATTGGGATTCTTCCCGGTGATTACCGTAATTTGAGGAGTTCATGTATTCACTAAGTGCTAATGCTTTGTTCCGGTTCTCTATTAAAAGGAGGCCTTAATATCCCTTAGTTTCCATTAGGACCCCGTTGCCATGGGAGGGTAGGACAAAATATGTCATGCAAGTTCTTTTCCATAAGCACGTATGACTATATACGGAATACATGCCTACATTATATTGATGAATTGGAGCTAGTTCTGTGTCACCCTAGGTTATAACTGTTGCATGATGAATGCCATCCGACATAATTATCCATCACCGATCCATTGCCTACGAGCTTTTCACATATTGATCTTTGCTACGTTACTTTGCCGTTGCCACTGTTACAATTGCCACAAAACTGCTACTGTTACTTTTGCCACCGTTACCGTTACTTCCATACTACTTTGCTACTAAAAACTTTGCTACAGATATTAAGTCTTTCAGGTGTGGTTGAATTGACAACTCAGCTGCTAATACTCGAGAATATTCTTTGGCTCCCCTTGTGTCGAATCAATAAATTTGGATTGAATACTCTACCCTCGAAAACTGTTGCAATCCCCTATACTTGTGGGTTATCAAGACCTTTTTCTGGCGCCGTTGCCGGGGAGCATAGCTCTATTCTCTGAGTCACTTGGGATTTATATCTGTTGATCACTATGAAGAATTTGAAAGATCCAAAAACCAAGATTTATCCCTCTACTACGAGGGGAGGTAAGGAACTGCCATCTAGCTCTGCACTTGATTCACCTTCTGTTTTGAGTAAGCTTGCGACACCACCACCTGCTAGTAATTCTGCTATGTCGCAAGTAATTGATGATGCCACTTCTGCTATGCATGATGCTTATGATGATACTACTGCTTTGCTTGATAATACTGTGCCATTAGGTGAATTCCTTGATGAACAACTTGCTAGGGTTAGGGAGAATGAAATTACTGAAACTGATGATATTGCTGAACCTGAAGATTATGATTCTCCCCCTAGATATGAATTGCCTAAGGTACCTGAGGGTTATATTATGGATGAAGAAACTGCCAGATACTTTTTTTCTTGCAATGATAGAGATGATCTTAAGAAACTGTTAGCCAAGCTGAAAGAAAAATCTTTGAATGCTAGAATGCAATATGACCCTAAGTTTGCTACTTCACCTATCTTTGTTACTGATAAGGATTATGAATTCTCTGTCGATCCTGAGTTAATTACTTTGGTTGAATCTGATCCTTTTCATGGTTATGAATCTAAAACTGTTGTGGCACATCTTACTAAATTGAATGATATAGCCACCCTATTTGCTCATGAGGAAAAAATTCGCTACTACTATATTCTTAAGTTGTTTCCTTTCTCGTTAAAGGGTGATGCTAAGATATGATTTAATTCTCTTGCTTCTGGTTGTGTGCGTAGTCCCTAGGATATGATATACTACTTCTCTGAAAAATATTTTCCTGCTCATAAGAAACAAGCTGCTTTACAGGAAATATTTAACTTTGTGCAAACTGAAGAAGAGAGTCTCCCACAAACTTGGGGGAGGCTTCTCCAATTACTTAATGTTTTGCCTGATCATCCTCTAAAAAAATGAAATACTTGATATCTTTTATAATGGACTAACCGATACTTCTAGGGACCACCTAGATAGTTGTGCTGGTTGTGTTTTCAGGGAACGAACTATTGAACAAGCTAAAGTACTATTGAATAATATATTGAGCAATGATAATGATTGGAATCTTCCCGAGCCACCTCCTAAGCCAACTCCAAAGAAAAGAGGTATTCTATTTCTCAGTCCCGAAGACATGCAAGAGGCAAAGAAATCTATGAAAGAAAAAGGTATTAAAGCCGAAGATGTTAAGAATCTACCACCTATTGAAGAAATACATGGTCTTGATATTCCGACACAGGTAGTAGAGGTAAATTCTCTCTATAGATTTGATGAAGGTGATATTCCTTATAATAAGTCTGCTAGTCAATGCTTGGATGAATTTGATAACTTTATTGTTAAACAAGGAAACTTCAATGCTTATGTTAGTAGACAACTGAAACGTAATGCTTATATGCTTGATCGCTTGGGTGATTATATGAGTAGAACTGTTAATGATCTTAAGATTATCAGTAAACATGCTTCCATGGTAAAAACTCAAGTAGAACAAGTACTTAAGGCACAAAATGATTTGCTTAATGAGATGAATAATAAAAACAATGATCATGTTGTTAGAGTTATGACTAGAAGTGGTAAAATGACTCAGGAACCTTTGTATCCTGAGGGCCATCCTAGGAGAGTTGAGCAAGATTCTCAGAGAATTAATACTGATGCACTTAGTTCCTCTAAAAAGAAAAAGAAAGCTAATAAGACTTTGCATGCTTCTAGTGAACCTGTTATAGTCACACCTGAGAATCCAAATGATATTTCTATCTCTGATGCTGAAACACAATCTGGTGATGAACATGAACCTAGTGATAATGTTAATGATGATGTTCATGTTGATGCTCAACCTAGTAATGATAATGATGTGGAGATTGAACCTGTTGTTGATCTTGATAACCCACAACCTAAGAACAAAGGTTATGATAAGAATGATTTCATTTCTAGGAAGCACGGTAAAGAAAGAGAACCATGGGTTCAGAAACCCATTCCCTTTCCTCCTAAGCCATCCAAGAAAAAGGATGAAGAGGATTTTGAGCGCTTTTGTGAAATGCTTAGACCTGTCTTTTTGCGTATGCGTTTGACTGATATTCTGAAAATGTCTCCTTATTCTAAGTATATGAAAGATATTGTTACTAATAAAAAAAAGATTCCAGAAGCTGAAATCTCCACCATGCTTGCTAATTATACTTTTAAGGGTGGAATACCAAAGAAACTTGGAGATCCAGGAATACCAACTATACCATGCTCCATTAAAAGAAACTATGTTAAAACTGCTTTATGTGATTTGGGAGCCGGTGTTAGTGTTATGCCTTTCTCTTTATACCGTAGACTTGATTTGAATAAGTTGGCACCTACTGAAATCTCTTTGCAAATGACCGATAAATCAACTGCTATACCCATCGGTATTTATGAGGATGTGCCTGTTGTGGTTGCAAACGTTACTATCTTAACAGACTTTGTTATTCTTGATATACCCGAGGACAACAGTATGTCGTTCATTCTTCGTAGACCTTTCTTGAATACTGCAGGGGCTGTTATTGATTGCAACAAAGGCAATGTCACTTTTCATGTTAATGGTAATGAGCACACGGTACACTTTTCGAAGAAACAACCTCAAGTTCATAGTATCAATTCTATTGGAAAAATTTCAACAGTTATTATTGGAGGTTTTGAATTCCCTCTCCCTACTGTCAAAAATAAATATGATATTCTTATTGTTGGGGACATGCATATCCCCGTTGAGGTAACTTAGTGTTATTCGAAAATTCTCCGGTTTCATGTTATTTGAAAGAAGTTTGTTAATAAGACTTGATCAACCTTGTTAATGGATTCCTTTTGATGAGCATGAGATGGATGAATTTAGAAAGCACAAGTTTTTGTACCCACCTTTTACTTTATGTTATTTAGATTTAATAAAGCAAAAATACTATTATCCGTCTGTTTTCTGAATTATCCGTACAATAAAAAAATGTCCCAAAAATAAAAGTTCTCCAAATGCCCTAAAAATTTAGTATGATTTTTTATTGAATATTTGAGAATTTTTGGCACTGAGAACACATCAGGGGGCTTCACCTGTGGACCACAAGGGTGGAGGGCGCGCCCCTGCCTTGTGGGTCCCACGTGGGTCCCCCTCACTTATTCCAGCACCCATCCACTTCATCTTCCTCCAGAAAAAATCATCCTGTTGCTCAAACCCGTGCTCTAGCTCATCTTGCTACCATTTTTGATCTCCTTGTGCAAAGCTCCATTAGCAAAACTGTTTTGGGGGATTGTTCTTCGGTATGTGACTCCTCCAATGGTCCAATTAGTTTTTGTTCTAGTGCTTTATATATTGCAAATTTTTGCTACTGTGGTGACCTTGTTCTTGAGCTTGCATGTCAAATTTATATGGTCCAAAGTAGTTTTGATGCATGATATAGCCTCTAGACACTTGTGGGAGTAGTTGCTATAAATTTTGTTGAGTTTTGTGCACTTTTATTTTGAGTTACTAAAAATTTCAGAAAATTTCAGAGAAAAGAAATGATGAAGAGATAGTTGAGAGGCTCTTCAAGCCGGGGTTCAAAGGAAAATGAAAATGAAGAGAAGAAGAAGCCCAAGTACAACCTTCCTCGCACCGCGGAGGTTCGGCCGTGTGAATGGCCAAGTGATGCATTCTTGAGGGCGGCCGAAATTTATGAGAATTTCTATTATTTGGCTGAGAATGCAGGCATCACCGACTTCCTCCACGATAAGTGTGATCAATACCTCCTACTCACTAAGACCTTCGTGCAAAATTTTCACTTTCATGCTAGGAAATCACCACCCTCGATAGAGTTTTATTTATATGATGAGCATAAGGAGATGACGCTTTATGATTCTTGCGAGGTTTGCAAATTACCTTATGAGGGCAGCGTCAGTGAACCACGTCCTAGAGATGTGGAAGATTTTATTGATGAAGTTACCGTAGGGGAAGAGAGAGGAGTGTCGGAAGCGAGAGTGGCTTGTTTGCATTTTCCTGTTTTGCGCTATTACTCATTATTTGCTGGGAGATTTTTAATTGGTCGTGGGGAGAGTTGAGGCCTTAGTTGTAACACCCCATGTAATTAACCACAGTGATCACCCCTAGTTAAAGCCATGTCAGCAAGATTAACAGTGCATAGTCATCATTTGCATCATATTGCATTTCAAACTCATAATTCAAACTTCAAATTAATTTAAAGTGAAAATAAAAGTTGTTCAAATCCAGGAACTAAAATGTTCATAATATTGTAAATAATTTAGAGACAATTCTAAAATTTATAATCAACATATACTTAGTTAGTTAATTGACTCTAACAGCCTAAAACAGAACCAAAACAGAGAGATTTAATCCATATTCATTTAATTAAAATCCAAATGAAATCACTATGGCTTCAAACCATTTTCTGGCAGTGGCAAATAATGCACCATATTTAATAAGCTAAGTCACATTTTTTTTCAAAAGTCAATTGGGGGCCTAACTATTTGCAAAACAGGAACTAAAAAAAAAATAGAAAAGAAAAGAAAGAAAAGAAAAAGGCCCACTGTACCTGGGCTTAAGTGGCTACAGCACCGGCCCAGCCCACCCCGCACCTCCTCCCACCTCCCGCACTGCTCACCTGCGCTCGCTGTCGAACACCGCGCATGCACGCGCGCCCGCAGCCAGGCCCCCCTCCCCCTCGCTCGACAGCGCGCTCCCGCGATCGCCGTGGATAAGAGCAACCCCACGGACCCCCTGGATCATCCCTGGCCTCGCTCGCTCCCTCTCTCCCTCGATCCCCAACCTCGCCAAGCGCCGCCATGACCGCGGCAACCGTGAAGCTCGCGACCACGTGCTCCTCGTCACCTAGGACCCTGTCCAGGAGGCTCGCCGCCGACTGCTGCTTCGACTACGCCAACAAGCCCGAGCCAAGGATGCCTCTTTCGTCGGAATCAAGACACCGCTTCCCTTTGGCATCTCCGGCAAGTTTCGGCGACCACGGCCTCCCTCTGCGCTCCTAATCTTCCACTGGCCACCTTGCGCCGCACGGTGAGCTCGCCCTCCTCTCCCCTCCATTTGCGCCGTCTCCCGTAGCCCATAGCCGTCCCGCCGCGTTGCCGTACTCCGGCCACCACCGTGGCTGCGAGCATCACGCTCCCGAGCCACTACGGCCTCGCCCGTCCGCCCTAGCACACTCAAGAAGCCCGTAGCTGCTGCCCCGCTGCTCATCTTGTTCGCTCGCGCCGCGTTTCACCGTTTCGGTGTAGTCCCGAACACCAGCGCCGCCGCTGTCGTCACCGCGCTCGACTCCGGCCACCACTATTTGAGAGACCGCCAAGAATGGATGCGCCTCGCTCCGCCCGTTCGAATGGCGTAAGCCGCGCGGTAAATGGAGCCCTGTGCTAGTTTTCCGGCCAACTCCGGCGCGCTCCGCCGCAGGAGAGGCTCGCCGGAGCTCTCTCCGATGCCACGCCGATGTGGCTGGCCTGGCCCACGCCCTGGGCCACTGGCCAGTGGGCCACCTGGCCCCAGTTGACCAGTTGACCTGGTCAACTATGCTGACTGGGCCGGCCCAGCCGCTGACAATGGGGCCCACAGCCCCCCTAATTAACAGAACTAATTTAACTAACTTAATTAACCTAATCTGACACTGACAGGTGGGCCCAGACGCCTAATTAACTAAACTTAGTTTAAATCTAAACTCTGTTAGCCCCTGAGTATGACATGTGGGTCCCACTGGTCAGGTTTGACCTGGTCAACCGCCACTGTTGACTGCTGACGTCACACATACGTCATGCTGACATCACCAAACACTGTTCTGGATAATGTGAATTAATTAATTAAAATAATTTCAGAAATTCTTTAAAACTTAGAAAATTCGTAGAAAATAAACCGTAGCTCAGATCGAAAAACTTTGTACATGAAAGTTGCTTAGAACGACGAGACGAATCCAACCGTGTTGTTGGTTTCCGTGTCAGGACCCTCTACGGAGGTGAACCCGCAACTTTTTGCCCTTTTCCGGTAGATGAATAGTGCATATACACCGATTAATAAATCCAGCTTTAATCCTAAAATAACTAAAATGGTTTAGACATGCTTTTAGGCAACCCTGCACTGCACGTTAGCATAGGCTGCTCCGTGTTACATATGTTTGCCGTGTATTTATTTGTTTCCTCCCCTTCTTCTCTCCCAGTAGACCCCGACACCGACGTCGTCCCCGAGACCGACGCAGCTCAGGAGCCCGACGACACCGTTGATGACCTTGCCTTTGCCGCCGAGCAACCAGGCAAGCACCCCCCCATTTGAGCATGCCTATATCGCCTATTCTCCTCTCTTGTGCTTGCATTAGAATTGCTGCTGCTACTGCTTTACCTATTCTGATGCATGACCTGATTTTGTAACCTGCTTTTGATAATTACCTGCTTATCCTAAACTGCTTAGTATAGGCTGCTTAGAGACCCCACTTTGTCCCAAGTTGCCCCGCTGGATTATTCAATGACTCGATCAACGTGATCAACACCCAGGCCCCGGCACCGCACATCACCCCCTTAGTTGTACGACACTACTGGGTTACTATCGAGTGCCGAGGGTGATACCTCGTCAGCACTTCTGATGTTAACCTTGTAGGGTAGATAATTGGTCGTGGTCATCAAGGGTGATTCCTCCTTCTCCACTTCCGATACGATCCTGTCGTGCAGCACTTCAAGTGTGAACCTCGAGGGTGATTCCTCCTAAGTTCACCTTGACGGTTACATCGAGTGGGCATCCGTCGAGGGTGATACCTCGGATTCCCCTGATGTTATGGACACACGGTTACTGTGACTTTACCACTGAACCTTGATAGAAACGGGTCGGCCCCGAGGGGGACCCGAGGGAGTTACTTTTACTGCAGGACTGGAGGGACAGGCGGTACCGCCCAGTAGAGGTGGACCTGAGTTCCCGACAGTCTTTTGCAAGACGGGTTGACCTGGACGGTGCCCGAGTGATGAATACGAGGCGTGGCCGGGCATTCTGAGCCCTTGCCGCAAGTCCTCGAGACGGGGCGACAGGGTCACATCGATCGTGAGTCTCTGCTCGTTACCGCACCCCCAATGTACTAATGATTTGGATATTTGATTCGAGTAGGCCTCTGGCGCGATAGCACTAACCATCACGCGGTAATAAATATGGGTACTCTGCATCGTGGCATCAGCCGAAAGCTCTGTCAGACGTCCAGTCCAGCATTGCATCCGGGATAGACCAACGCCCCCCTGGTGCCTGGCTTCCCCCTGCACGCAACGACTTGGAGTGCACATGGCGATGGCCCAAGACCCCTGAGCGCTTATGATGTAGACCGACGGGGACCTCTCTGCTGAGCTCTAGGTAGGGTTGCGGTGTGTCGTTTGGCCGAGGCCGGGCATGACCCAGAAAGGTGTGTCCGGCCGGAGTTAAGCGAGCATGGTGGGTAAGTTGGTGCACCCCTGTAGGGAAGAACTAATCTATGCATAGCCGGATCCTTGGTAATGGATGCTCGGAGTTGTATCCCGATCGATACAACTAGAACCAGATATTTGTGATGATAAATGGATAGTATGGCTCTGGGATTGCTTTCTCGCAGGGAGTCGAGGAAGGATCTCTGGGCGAGGTTGATAACACTACTACATTATCCTGTACTAATCTACACTCTTCTAATGCTGCAAGACCGTTGAAGATGCTAGTCTTTGCTAGGACTAGGCCTTCTCTCTATTCTGGCATTTCTGCAGCCCAGTCCACATATACAGCCCCTCTTTGATAATGTTGCATATGTAGTGTAGATCCTTGCTTGCTGAGTACTTCGGATGAGTACTCACGGTTGCTTTGCTTTCTTTTTCTCCCCATATCCTTTTGGTGCA
Organism: Thinopyrum elongatum; assembly: GCA_011799875.1. Classification (NCBI taxonomy): domain Eukaryota; kingdom Viridiplantae; phylum Streptophyta; class Magnoliopsida; order Poales; family Poaceae; genus Thinopyrum; species Thinopyrum elongatum. Next base: position 521,084,534 of record CM022297.1, on the reverse strand, counting down.
ACCAGATGACGGAGCCTCTGAGACAGCTGCCCCCGCCGACGATCGCTACTTCTATCCCAAGGGTGGATACTACTACGAGTTGGCCGACGACCAGGAGTAGGATCGGAGGGTCCCAGGCAGGAGGCCTGTGCCTTTTTGATCGTAGCTTTTGTTTTGCCCCGCCTTCTTAAAGGCTTATCTGTTTCTCTTTTATATCTGTACTCAGATTATCTGATGCTTCCGCTGACGCTTGTAAGCGAGCTTATGTATTCGAGCCCTCGAGGCCCCTGGCTTGCAATATAAAGCTTGTATGACTTTATTTGTGTTTTAGAGTTGTGTTGTGATATCTTCAAGTGAGTCCTTAGGCTTGATCGTGTGCATTTGCGTGTATGGTTAGTGCACGATTAAGCTGGGGGCATCACATTAGTGCCCCTGACCTCGCTATTCTGGGCCATGCTTTACTTCATGATAAAACTTTTAGTTTGGGCGCTATTGTTGCCCGACGGTTGAGTTTAAACCATTTGAGGGGCCCTATATTTGGAGGTATCTATGCCTCCCGCCTTGCTAGACACTTCGAGATACCCATTAGGCACGATGAGGAAGAGGAGATGCTGCTACCCACTAGATACTTAGACTATAACAGTATGGTAGCACATTATTTTATTAGTGATGATAAGGACAAGAGACTCATTTATTACCTGGTATTCAGCCAGAAGACTTGTCAGATTATTACTTTGCCTGCACCTTCTTTGTTCGATATTCATTCAGGCAGGTACCTCATTTTGCCCGAGGACATTTATGCATACTGGGAGTGGACGCGATCCCCAGTTCCTGAGCCAGAACCATCACCTGATCCGTATGAGGAGTGTATTTATCAGTGGGAGCCACAGGAGCTCGCTAACCAGTGGAACCTTCAGGATCCTCCTCAGTACCCAGGAGAGGGCTACTTTGATCCATGGGCATAGACCAACTTAGGCCAAAAGCCTAAGCTTGGGGGAGTACATATTTCTCACCGACATTCAATTCATGTTCACACACTCATTTCAGTTGTCAGTGTTCATACTTTTTCATTGTATTATGCATGCTAGTTTATTTCTTTTTCTCGCTTTCTTCTTGTGTGTTTGAAAAAACTTTGAGAAAATCCAAAAATTAGTTCTAGTTTAATTAGTTGTAGTATTAAAAGAAAACCCAAAAAGATTTCTCTTTCTTTTTTTGCTTGTTGGGAGCTTTCCCGTGTAAATAGTTTTTCTAGTTCTTGTTTTACTTTCTTCAAAAAAACAAAAACTCCAAAAATATTTCAGTGTGTTTCTTTGAAATTCTTTTTCTTTTTCTTTGGGTCGTAAGGAGAAGACCACGATGAAAATGTCGAGTGGCTCTCATATGCATTATTGTTAATCTAACATAGAGCCCATATTACTTTGTCTTCTCCTTTGAATAAATGTTTGCAGATTCCAGCTTAGTCCAATGCATGCGTACTCTTATTATTATTCACACTGTTCGGTCGTGCAAGTGAAAGGCAATAATGACGATATATGATGAAATGATTGAGATGGAGAAAAGCTGGTACGAACTCGACCTATTTTGTTTTTGTAAATATGATTATCTCATCGTTCTTGATTCAGCTTATTATGGATGAAACATGTTTGCAATGACAATTAGAGATTATAGTTACTCATGCCATGCTTAATTAGCTAGAAGTTTATAATGGTTTGTCTTGAGTGCCAACATGCAAATTAAAATGGTTATGATGTAGTATGATAGGATGGTATCCTCCTTTGAATAATTCGAGTGGCTTGACTTGGCACATGTTCACGCATGTAGTTGAAACAAAATCAACATAGCCTTCATGATATTTATGTTCATGGTGATTTATATGCTACTCATGCTTGCATTCAATGTTGGTTAATCTCAATGCATGTTTATAACCGTTGTTGCTCTCTAGTTGGTCGCTCCTCAATCTTTTGCTAGCCTTCACTTGTACTAAGTGGGAATACTACTTGTGCATCCACTTCCATAAACCCAAAGTTATTCTATATGAGTCCACCATACCTACCTATATGCGGTATTTACCTGCCGTTCCAAGTAAATTTGCATGTGCTAAACTCTAAACCTTCAAATGATATTCTGTTTTGTATGCCCGAATCGCTCATGTAGCGACTGGGGGCTGTCAGTATCTTCCATGCTAGGTGGGTTATTCTCACGATGAGTGTTGATTTACTTGTCATTCACGAGAAAGTGGCTGGTAATCGGGATGCCCAGTTCCATGCTCGAAATCAAATCAAAATATAATCATCAAACAAAACTCCCCTTAGGACTGTTGTTGGTATGGACGGTACCCATTGTTTCGGATCAGCCGTGGAGTGTGATTGTTGGTGGAGGGGGAGTAAAAAATTTACCATTCTGTTTGGGAACCGCCTATAATGTATCTAGCATGGAAGATACCGAGATCTCTTGGTTGTTATGTTGACAATGAAAGCATACCGCTCAAAATTATATTCATCTCTGTTTTAAAAGCTCGAGCTCTGGCACCTCTGCAAATCCCTGCTTCCCTCTGCGAAGGGCCTATCTATTTAGTTTTATTTTTGAGTCATCATCCTCTTATAAAAAGCACCAGTTAGAGAGCACCACTATCATTTGTATGTGTTGTTATTAATTGTTATTGAGTATGACTGTGACTGGATCTCTTTTGCCATGAATTACAATGTCTAGTCAGTCCTTCATCTTTAGGGGTGCTCTGCATTTATGTTTTGCAGTCTCAGAAAGGGCTAGCGAGATACCATTTTGTTATATCATATCATGATTGTTTTGAAAAAAGTGTTGTCATCCGAGATTTATTATTATTGCTCGCTAGATGATTATGCCATTGATATGAGTAAATGTGAGACCTAAATATTATTGTGAATATGGTTAGTTCATAATCTTTGCTGAAAACCTGTATGCTGGCTATACATATTTACAACAACAAGATCAAACAGAGTTTGTAGAAGTTTTTCTTTGTCACTTTCAGTTTGTCAACTGAATTGCTTGAGGACAAGCAATGGGTTAAGCTTGGGGGAGTTGATACGTCTCTGTTGTATCTACTTTTCCAAACTCTTTTGCCCTTGTTTTGGACTCTAATTTGCATGATTTGAATGGAACTAACCCGGACTGACGCTGTTTTCAGCAGAATTGCCATGGTGTTATTTTTGTGCAGAAATAAAAGTTCTCGGATTGACCTGAAAATTTACGGAGAATATTTTTAGAATAAATAAAAAATATTGGCGAAAGAATCAACCAGAGGGGACCCACCATGTGTCCACAAGGGTGGAGGGCGCCCCCTCTAGGGCGCGCCCCCTGCCTTGTGGGTCCCCTGGACCTCCTCCGACCCTAACTCCAACTCTATATATTCACGTTCGGGGAGAAAAAATAAGAGAGAAGAGTTCATCACGTTTCACGATACGGAGCCGCCGCCACCTCCTGTTCTTCCTCGGGAGGGTAGACCTGGAGTCTGTTTTGGGCTCCGGAGAGGGGAAATCGACGTCGTCGTCATCATCAACCATCCTCCATCACCAATTTCATGATGCTCACCGCCGTGCGTGAGTAATTTCTTTGTAGGCTTGCTGGACGGTGATGGGTTGGATGAGATTTATCATGTAATCGAGTTAGTTTTGTTAGGGTTTGAGCCCTAGTATCCACTATGTTCTGAGATTGATGTTGCTATGACTTTGCTATGCTTAATGCTTGTCACTAGGGCCCGAGTGCCATGATTTCAGGTTTGAACCTATTATGTTTTCATGAATATATGTGAGTTCTTGATCCTATCTTGCAAGTTGTAGACACCTATTACGATCTATGATCTGCATACCCCAAGGTGACAATAATTGGGATTCTTCCCGGTGATTACCGTAATTTGAGGAGTTCATGTATTCACTAAGTGCTAATGCTTTGTTCCGATTCTCTATTAAAAGGAGGCCTTAATATCCCTTAGTTTCCATTAGGACCCCGCTGCCATGGGAGGGTAGGACAAAAGATGGCATGCAAGTTCTTTTCCATAAGCACGTATGACTATATACGGAATACATGCCTACATTATATTGATGAATTGGAGCTAGTTCTGTGTCACCCTAGGTTATAACTGTTTCATGATGAATGCCATCAGACATAATTATCCATCACTGATCCATTGCCTACGAGCTTTTCACATATTTATCTTTGCTACACTACTTTGTCGTTGCCACTGTTACAATTGCACAAAACTGCTACTGTTACTTTTGCCACCATTACCATTACTTTCATACTACTTTTCTACTAAAAACTTTGCTGCAGATATTAAGTCTTTCAGGTGTGGTTGAATTGACAACTCAGCTGCTAATACTCGAGAATATTCTTTGGCTCCACTTGTGTCGAATCAATAAATTTGGGTTGAATACTCTACCCTCGAAAACTGTTGTGATCCCCTATACTTGTGGGTTATCACTAGTATCCACATGAGGCTCACTAGATGTTACCTTAGTTGCCATAGCCTCATGAGCTATCTTTAGCACATTATGGGATACTAGAAGATCATCATGAGCTCTTAAGAGCTTTTCATGACTTTCTACCAATTTCCCATAATTGCTAGATAGCAACTCAAGTTGAGCCCTTAGCTCAACATTCTCTTTCAAAATGGATGCTTCACAAGAAATAGAGTTAGTAGCACAGGCATCATCATTAACAACAAGAGGAGAAGGCAACTTGGCAAGCTCTTTTGAATATGAAGCTTTAAGTTGTGCATGAGACTTGGTGAGTCCGATGAGCTCACTCTTAATGACCCTTGAGCCATTTTCGAGGTGCCCAAAGTCCTCAAGGAGTTTAGCATGCGCAACTTCAAGCTTCTCATTTTTAGTTTCAAAATCATTGGCCACCTTAAGAGTTCTATCATGAGATTCCCTCACTCTAGATAATTCTCGAGCAAAAGTCTCCTCAAGAGATTCCTTGGTGGTTTGTTCAAGTTCAAGAGCTTGAGAGAGGTCTGCAATCTCATTAGTGTACTCACGCTCATGACCTTCCATTTTATCATTGGTGGCCTCATGCTCCTCGAGATGAGATTCCAACTCCTCAATGTATTTCTTGCCCTCAATGGCAATAGACATTATTTCCATGAAGTTGGAACAAGCAATTTTATTTTTATGAAGAGCTTTCAAAATCATTTCCTCCTTAATTTTTAAGGAGGCAACATTATCATTCTCTTCATCATTATCAACATCATCATCATTCTTATCATCATCAACAACATCATCACACGATATATTGGGATTCAAAGTGGGAGATACCTTTGAAGCCTTAGCCATAAGGCAAAAGTGAGAAACAATAGATGATGATGTTGGATCCCTTGAAGCATCATTTAAGACCACATTTTGTTCCATGGAGTGTTGGGTTTCCTCTACATTGTTAGCACAACAACTCGAGGAAATACATGCATTTTTATCATGGCAACAAGACATAGCAAGCATATCGTCATGAGATTTAGTCAAGCGATTTCTACATGATATGCAAGGACTATCAACACAAGCATGAGAAACATTTAGAGAGCTCGAAGTGTTGAAGTCCAAAGAAAGAGCATTGCAATAAGATAGTGATGAAGGATCATCAACAACAAGCACACTATCATCATTGCAATGATCAATACTACTCACCATATCATTACCTTGTGGCAATCCACATGTAAGTGAAGTAGAAGAAGTTGAGAACACCATGCGGCCGGAGGTGGAGGGAGAACAATCATCCCCACAAATCTTGGACACACCATATTTATCTTGAAGTTTTGTCCACAACTCATGAGCATCCCAAAACGGGTTGAAATATAACTACATTGCAAAAAAGCATAAAAAAGAACATTAGAAGCTTGAGCATTGAGATAAAAGTTTTTCTCATCCTCTGAAGTTAATCTTTGAGGATCCTTTGGAGGAGAAAAAACCCATATCTACAAGTCGCTCTAAATTTGGGTCCATGACCCTAAAGAGATTAAGCATGCGAATTACCCAAACATCAAAATTCGTTCCATCGAAACTAAGAGTGTCAGAGAATCCTAAACCCCTAGTCGACATCCTTACTCTCTAGGAGGTTAAGCCTTATAAAGAGAGATGAGGCTCAGATACCAACTGAAAGATCGAGGATGTCGCCTAGAGGGGGGTGAATAGGTGTTTTAAAATAATTACGGTTTAGGCTTGAACAAATGCGGAATAAAACTAGTGTTTAATTTGTCAAGCACAAAACCTAAATCGACTAGGCTCACCTATGTGCACCAACAACTTATGCTAAGCAAGATAAACAACTATGTGATAGCAAGATATATGACAAGAAACAATATGGCTATCACAAAGTAAAGTGCATAAGTAAAGGGCTCGGGTAAGAGATAACCGAGGCACGCGGAGACGATGATGTATCCCGAAGTTCACACCCTTGCGGATGCTAATCTCCGTTTGGAGCGGTGTGGAGGCACAATGCTCCCAAAGAAGCCACTAGGGCCACCGTAATCTCCTCACGCCCTCGCACAATGCAAGATTCCGTGATTCCACTAAGGAACCCTTGAGGGCGGTCACCGAACCCATACAAATGGCAACCCTTGGGGGCGGTCACCGAACCCGTACGCTTTGGCAACCCTTGGGGGCAGTCACCGAAACCCGTCAAATTGCTCGGGGCGATCTCCACAACCTAATTGGAGACCCCGACGCTTGCCCAGAGCTTTACACCACAATGATTGAACTCTGAACACCACCAACCATATAGGGCGCCCAAGCACCCAAGAGGAACAAGCTCTAGGGTACCAAGCACCCAAGAGTAATAAGCTTCTCAACTTGTAACTTCCACGTATCACTGTGGAGAACTCAAACCGATGCACCAAATGCAATGGCAAGGGCACACGGAGTGCCCAAGTCCTTCTCTCCCAAATCCCACCAAAGCAACTAATGCTAGGGAGGAAAATGAGAGGAAGAACGAAGAAGGGAACACGAAGAACTCCAAGATCTAGATTCAAGGGGTTCCCCTCACATAGAGGAGAAAGTGATTGGTGGAAACGTAGATCTAAATCTTCTCTCTCTTTTCCCTCAAGAACTAGCAAGAATCATTGGAGGATTGAGAGATAGCAAGCTCGAAGAAGGTCAACAATGGGGGGCAAACACGAACTAGAAGGATAAAGGTTCATTGGGGAAGAAGACCCGCTTTTATAGGCACCCCCGAATCCAACTGTTATGCACTCAGGTCGTGCACAAGTAGTACTACCGCTCGGAGGAGCGGTACTACCGCTTAGCATGGTCAAAACAGCCCAACAAGACAGAAAACACGAGTTGTAGTTCTGCCAGAGATGTAGTACCGCTCAGGGGAGAGGTAGTACCGCTTATAAGAGGTACTACCGCTCGGAGAGGTAGTACCGCTTATAAGAGGTACTACCGCTTACCGCTTATAAGAGGTACTACCGCTTATAAGAGGTACTACCGCCCTACTACCGTGAAACCCGGCACGAAAAATCGCATCCCCAGAAGCAGTGGTACTACGCGCGGCACAGGGCCGCGGTAGTGCCGCTTACAAGCGGTACTACCGCTCGAGAGAGCAGTACTACTGCTTGAGGCTTTTAGGAACACAACAGAGAAAACAGAGGATGCAATAAAGCCTAAACTGCCACAACTTCTGCAAATGAACTCCGAATTGAGCAAACTCAAGCTAGTTGGATTGATGACAACGAGAAGCATCCAAACAATGACTAGTTATAGTAAGAAGTGGCAGGGTAGATATGCCTAAGATATAGAGATGAGAAACCTCTATGAAAGAGGAACCGGCATAAACTCCAACATCGAAAACATCATAGAAGATGCACATGAACTCCGTTTTCGATGAACTCGAGCTTGTCAAGAGAATGACCATAAGCTCCAAAACTCACAAAGAGAGACACGAAACAAGAACAAAGAAAGATGATGCAAGGATGCAATGGTTTGAGCTCTCTATGAACGATGTGATCAAGCTACTCACTTGAGAGCCCCCCTTGATAGTACGACAATCGATCCTATAACCCGGTCTCCCAACTACCAGCAGGAGAGCGGTAAAATAGAAAACCTATCAAGGGCAAACCTTTGCCTTGCGCATAATCCACTTGAACTAGATGATGACGATCTTGTCCTCCTCAAGATGGATCACTTTTCTTGATTGCGTTGGCTCAATGAAGACTAGTTGATTGCTCCCCCATACTCCCCTATGGGTGAGCCACTCTTCGGCACATCTTCACAAGTCCATTGTCACCACAATGGACGGCAAGTTTCAAGCATGATCTCTTCGTGATGCTCCACTTGAATTTGCACACCGCAAACTTGATGACGATCACCACTTGATGTCATCCTCTCCATGGGTTGTATGATATCTTCCTCTTGATGCAAGCCCATGGAAACAAACCTAACCCCACATAGAACTCTCATATAGACCATGGGTTAGTACACAAAGCGTAATGCACAATGCTTACCATACCTTGGGATCAATTGATCCCTCTCGATACATCTTCTACGCTTTGTGTGTTGATCAACTTGATTCACTCTTGACTTAGTCTTGATCAACCATGTATCATGACCAATCTTTATATAATTCCTTTAAAAGCACCTTGGTCAACACATAAACTCCTTGAAACCATCATATAGAATTCAAGAAATTCCTATGGACAAATCCTTCAAATATAACTCAAGGCAACCATTAGTCCATATAGATTGTCACCAATTACCAAAACCAAACATGGGGGCACCGCATGTTCTTTCACTTGTTTATTTCATTTATTCATAATTTGATGTTCGTTATGTGCAAGTATGAACTGTGTAATTCAATTTCATCAATACCAGTTTAAATGGCTATATTTGGTTCCTGTGATGCCTAGTGTAGTTAACACATGCCCTTTACTTTAGTTTTACACATTTATCTAGTGTTATGTTTAAGCATGAGCTATACGTTCTATTCATTTTCAATAATACCAGTTTGAATTACAATATTTGGTCGCTCTTAAGCCTATTGTAGTTAACAACCACTTCTATTTTTTATCTACTTTAATAGCATACTTAAACTAACACATTCAAGCTATTATTTGGGATGATGTTGTTTACCATTGCTATATTTGGTTGATGTTAAGCCTGTTGTATTTATCATGCCTTTTCATGTACTTACACGTGACAACAATGGGAGTGGCTGACGTTTTCCACCGAGGTTAGTTTCATCCCTCGACTTATACTATTATATTGCACCATTCTGCAATTGCATTTTAGCTTCTAATATTGACTTGTTGCTTGTAGGTATATATGTCCTCGGTAAAGATCCACGCCTACACCCTTTTACGTATGGGGCAATGAGGTATTCATGAACCAGCATCAAGTGAGGAAAAAGAGACGAACGATGGAAATTAATCAATTTGTTTACACTCTGTCCAACACAACAGTGAGCTATGGGATAGTAACTACGAACTCTGTAGCATTCTCTTTTTACTGCCCATAATGAGTTGTTAGACAACAATGTCTGAATCTTTTTCATTTGCAGTGGTTGCCAAAGCAGTTTAATCAAGATAACCTCGCAAAGTATATGATTGGGGGTCATGCAATGAAGGTTAAAGTATTTCAGCGAGACTACAATGAGTATCGAGAAGTCGTAATGAAGACAGTGAAAGATGGACGAGCGGCCATCACAAGGGGTTGGCCTAGAGTCGTGCGTGCATTAGGCATGGCGGAGGGCACAATATGAGCATTCCGCTTCACCTTCTCTAGCAACCGGAATGTCTTTCGCCTCTCTTTTTACCGTCTTTAAACAACCGTGGTTCATCATTCTTTATTTGGTGCTTCTGTAGTTCTTCAATATATGCACCTGTGAATGGAATTATGCATTCGTTAGTGAACCTATATTTGTAAACATGATTCAATATGAAATAAATGATTGCCTACTTTTAAATTCAAAATATGTTTCAAATTCAAATTATGTGAATTTCAAATGCAGGGATTAAATTGGGATAAATTATGCTCTGCAAGCCATTACACTGCACATAGTTTGCGAAAGCAAGACGTCTATGATCAACGTCAAGATCAGTTCTGATCACGACATATGCAATGGATCTCTCCTGCACACACAATCACCCAAGAAAAAACGTGTGAGATTAACAACAACAGCGCACACAGCTCATTATTAAATATTTGTGATAGTCTCTTTTTTTTGAGTTAAAAATGAAACTTTATTCATTAGAAATAACCAGTACATCGTTTGTGAGGATCATTACAATTTCACTAAGAGGTTCCTCAAACCAATCCAAAGTCGAAGAAAATCTAGCTAATCTAGCAAGTTCATGTGCTACTTTATTTGCCTCTCTATTACAATGTTCGAATCTAGTCATGATAAAATCACATGCATAGTGATAGCAGTCATCGAAAATTGCTGCCGCCGCACCCGCTGACTGTCCTCCGTCCTGCATGGTCTCGATCACCTCCAGATTGTCTGAGTTGATGATTAGGCGGTTACATCCTGCCCTTTGCACTAAAGTTAGGCCAAATTTGAGAGCTAGGGCTTCTGCCATCAGGACATCCGCGTAGTAGCCGATCTTTCCATTTCCTCCTGCAATAAACCTGTCTTTGTCGTCTCTCAAGACCGCCCCCATCGTACCCTTCAACATGTCATGGTCAAAAGAAACGTCAACATTTAGTTTCACGAAGCCCCTAGGAGGACTGTGCCAACCCCCCCTTTTCATGGACGCCTTTGAAGATGACGCATTTACAAAATTATATGTAAGAGATATGATCCCCATTGATATCTGAGTCGCATTCTGAGTTAATTCCTTGTGCACTAATTTTCGTCTTTCCCACCAAAAATACCACACTGAGATAGCTATCATTTCTCGTACATTTTGGTACCCCATAATATGCATATCTTGATCTGGAAGGAGTAAAAGGTATTCCAATATCGCCTCTCCAGCACGATCAATCTCATAAGCTTTGTCAATAATCGCATCCATCCCTAACCTTTTCCATACTTCCTTTACTTTTTTACATAGGAAAAACAAGTGCTTCGTATCTTCTACACCCTGAGAACAGGTAGGGCAAAGAGGGGAGACCTTCATATGTCTCCTTATCACACATGCTTTGCAATCATGAACAGTTTAACTTGACTATATAGGATCTGGATGTAATTTTATCATTTCTAGTATTTGTTGTACTGTCGTGATTGAAGATGAATAGATCGAAAGTTTTCTTAAAAAAAAAAGACTATACAGGTGACGTGGCAACTCTAGGAATGTTCTTAGCTGCCGTGGTGTATATACCGGGAGTGTGAGGGCCGAGCGTAACGCAGCCAACTCCGCCTCGACCAGATTGACAAATAATAATAATAAAAAAGCCACATCATGCGCAAGCAGCGAGTCGCGGAGCGGCCGAATGCGACCACGTGCACGTACGCAGTCACTCCTATTTCTGCGAGTTGGAGTGGATAGCCATGGAGCCATGGGATGGCACCAGGATTAGGAAGGAAGATGGATCCATGTGTCACAGGTCAGGATAGCCTAGCAAGATAAAATAAGGTGGTGATAACATCACACTTAGCGATTGTTGTTTCACTTGCTCAGTAAGTAAACAAATCACCTCTGTTTTTGAAATCTTTGCCCCCGGATGAGATGAAGATGGCATGCACAGCAAGCACACTGAAGCAGCTCAGTTTGACTAGCCAACAGGTGAAGCAGGGGCCGGCTCGCCTCGTAGCACGTCGTAGATAACCAATCATCTCATCAGCCGTGCTTCCATCTTGGGATCGCCCAACTTGCGTCCGTCCAGGATCACGCGCCGCGGTGCATTCGCAACTAGTACAAGCAAGCACGTATATATTTGGATCCCATGTCATGCGTGGCGCAGAGAACCTTCCTTGAAATGCAGCTATGGCTGTCTTTTCCTCAAACAAAAAGCAGCGACTACTGGCCGTGTTACATTTACATATGCCAACTGGAAAAAGATACACGAATGATTTTGCACCTTCTCTTCTAGTGCATATCGCGATATAAGAATTTTTTACAGCTCAAGGAAAAAAAAACCAAACTACTACTGCCCACTTCCTCTGTTCCTAAATGTAAAACGTTTTGGCAGTTTAATTTAATAGGTCGGGCAACCTTTCTGTCAGAAACTCCTAATAACCAATCAATGGAAGCTCATATAGTTCCGAAAGCTAAAAGCTCACATTTCTGAAAGCTGAAAAGCTTTTTTTTTTTTGAAATCTTTGCCCCCAAAACACGATTTGCTTTCTATCTTCGTTTTGAAACTATTTTTGATGGGGAGGAATTGGGGACCCTTCTTCTTGTTCTTATTAGGCTATACTACTTCTGCTAGAGGGTAGCTTTCTAACAATGTCAGAGGGTGAAAACTCGGGGAGGAATTGGCCAAGCCTTTTGCCTGCTACAGAGAATAACTTACAATTGTCAAAGGTGCTAGCCATTCTTCTTCTTCTTCTTCTTCCTCCTCCTCCCACTCCTCCTCCTCCAGCAGACCAAGCAACCGATGGGGTCGTCTTCTTCCTCGCGGGTTCGACGTCTTCTTCCTTGGGTGGTGATGTTCCTGAGCCTGCGCTAGTGGTCGTCTTCTTCCTCGCGGGTTCGACGTCTTCTTCCTTGGGTGGTGATGTTCCTGAGCCTGCGCTCGTGGTCGTCTTCTTCCTCGCGGGTTCGACGTCTTCTTCCTTGGGTGGTGATGTTCCTAAGCCTGCGCTCGTGGCCATCTTCTTCGTTGCGGGTTCGACGTCTTCTTCCTTTGGCGGTGATGTTCCTCTGCCTGCGCTCGTGCCAGGTAACAGATTAGCTCTCTCCATCTATTGTTCTTGCATCAAGTATCGTCATGGCAGTTGAAAACAGGGTAGATGAACTCGAAATAACAATTCCTTCCACGCATCAACTGAAACAATTTTTGAGCAGCAACCAGTAAGGGCCCTCCAGTCAGATCCAAATATTTCAATAATAAAAATAAATAAAGTTCCAACTAAAAAAAAGTTTGCATACATACAGTAGGAAAGCAAAAGACTAAAACCGTAATCAACTAGTTAAGGGAGCAAAAATTGAACCTTATTTTCTTTCTTCGAATGCATACTTGAATTCAGTCCGCGCGCTTGCTGCATCAGCTAGGTGCGCCCCGCGTCCTGCTCAAGCTTGATCTCGCGCAGGCATTTGAATCGCTATCATGGCAGTTCCTCTTCGAGGTGCTGAAGCGGCACGGCTTTGGCAATAGATTCCTGGAGTGGCTGGCAATACTGCTGTCATCTGCCAGCACCAAGGTGATGCTAAACGGGAACCCCGAGCTCTACGACTCCGATGGTTCTGGTTCAGCAGAACCGATGATCGCCGCGCATGGAGTGGTCTTGACCTTCAATTTTCCATGGCTGAACGTGCGTTCTTCTTCGCTAGCACCTACTGGACTATTGGCAATGGCCAAAGTGCAAAATTCTGGGAGGATAGATGGCTCAATGGGCGCTCCATCCGCGAGATTGCCCCGCTGCTACACGCGTGCATCCCCAAGAGGCACAGGAAGAATAGGACGGACGCTGAGGGACTGCTAAATCACCACTGGGTGCGCGACATCCACAGCATCTTGGGCATCCATGAGATCGGTCAATACTTACTCTTATGGCGCTTAACCGAGAGCACTAGCCTCTCCACAGCGCCGGACAAACTGGTCTGGAAGTGGAACGAGGCAGGCACCTACACTGCCAAATCTGCCTACCTCGCCTCCTTCCACGGATCGACGACCTGCAGCGACTGGAAGCTCACCTGGAAGAGCTGGGAGCCGCCGAAGGTGAAATTTTTTCACTGGTTAGCCAGCTTGGATCGCTGCTGGACGGCGGATCGCCTTGCTCGGCATGGGCTGCAGCACCACTCCACCTGCCCCTTATGCAACCAAGCACCCGAGACTATGCATCATCTCCTGCTAGACTGCCCCTTCTCATGACAGGTCTGGCACGAAATTCTCTCTTGGATGCGCATGACTTGTTCGCCGCCGGACAACGACCGATCCCTGCTCGATTGGTGGCACACCGCTAGGCATGACACACCAGCACCAATGCGCAAGGGCCTGGCCTCAGCGACACTCCTCACATCCTGGATGATCTGGAAGCACAGAAATGATTGCATCTTCGACCGTGCGCGCCCGTCCGTTCAATCCCTTGTAGGCAGCATAAAGGACGAGGCCCGGCTCTGGGCAGGGCAGACGCCATTGGACTTAGAATAGTCCTCCCAACAACCTGGGATGTACACTAATGACCGTTGCCTGATTGTAAACTACCTCCTCGGAGGACTGTAACTTTAAACCCCTCTTTTCAATGAAATGAAACGCAAGCCCCTTTGCGTTTTCTCGAAAAAATAAATTTACTTTCTTTTCTAAAAAGTGTAGTAGTCTTGGAGTTTCAGCCTAGCATTAACTAATGATGTTTAACCCTAACTATTGATGTTTGATGACATTTCAGGCCTCCCGGTTTATCACGTGGGATGATTTCGTCGTACCTGCTGGAGTGCACCCGCCAGGCACCTTGGTGGTGTCACAGGATGGGAAGGGGCACTCCCGCACCGTCCAGGGCGCCGTGGACATGGTGCCTGATGGCAACACAGAGCGCGTCAAGATCATTATCATGCCGGGCACCTACAGGTTAGAAGATCTCACTGTCAGTACGATTCAATGCAGAGAGAGGCTTGTTTTCTCACCCGTCGGTACGATGCAATGCAGGGAGAAGGTTTTTGTGCCAAAGAAGAGGCCTTTCGTGTCCTTCATTGGCGCCGGAACAGGCAAAACCACGATCACCTGGAACTCTACAGCAGCTCAGGCCGGTTCAACATTCAAATCATATTCAGTTGCCATTGATGCCGACTACTTTTGCGCATGCAACATCACTTTCGTGGTAAGTATGTTCTAGCTAGCACACAGAAATTTCATCAGTAAAAACAGAGAATGCAACTGACTTATGTGTATTTCAACACATATAAGGAAATGGCATAACAAAGCACATTGGTAAGGAAGCCTTTCTTCAGGCTTTCCAAATACCCAGTACCAGTAGAGAAACAGTGTTAGACAAGTATGCGCAGAAAGTACCTTCTGGAACTCTCCATTTTCTCCCTTGATTCAGCACTTGCTAGTCTCTTCTGAGACATTGCTTCAGCTTCATTGCCTGCCTTGACACACTGTTCTAGTCTACAATGGTCATGAGCCCATTCCTGCACATCACTGCCACAACAGAATAAGCTACATAAATTAGAAGGGTGCAAGTTTGCTTTGATGAGACAAATGAATTGTCCAGTGGACAATGGTCAAGTACTTCAATGAACAATAGATTACTTTTTCATGATCTGATCTAAAACTATAGATTACTTTTTCATGATCTGATCTAAAACTAAATACGAGAACAGTCAGCATGATGATGAACTTTCATGCTGGCTAACTTACTAGGACATATATATGCGAATGCCCAGCAAACGGAGAAAAGAAAATATATGGTGGTCAAATAGTGGAGAGAAGTGACACTACTATTTCCTAGTCAGGGGAAAGAACAAAATTAGAACTAATATTGTTGTGCCTCTCTATAAAGCAATAATATAGAAACAGTTTCAAGAAACATTTCTGCTGTATAAAACCACCTGGAATTAGTCGATTCATGCTTATACATTTCCAGAAATAGCTTCAATACTGTTTTTCATCTCTAGCTTCTTATGCCTTCATTAAATATGCTAATGTCTCTGCTTGACCCGCAGAATTCTGCTCCAGCGCCGCTGCCGGGAGCAGTTGGTCAGCAAGGTGTCGCGCTGCGCCTCACTGCCAACTACACTATGCTGTACAGGTGCAGCATACTAGGAAATCAAGACACGCTTTATGACAAAAAAGGGAAGCATTACATTTTGGAGTGTGATATACAGGGGACAATTGACTTCATCTGTGGAGCTGGGCAGTCCCTATACCAGGTAACTATTCAACATTTTATCCCGACTAATAAGTTTCACATGCTTTGCACGTATAATAAAAATATGCCAACCAGATGTGGTCTCAGACAAAAAAAGACATAAAAAATACTAGAGAAATTAGTGAATGCTCAAGATTTGGGCTCCCAGAATTGTCTGGTAGACTTCAAAGCGTAAAACCTAGTGAATTCAGATAAGGTTTGAGGTTCTTAAATTTACATTGTGGGCCAAAGTTTAAGCATGTGTTGCATAATCCCTTCACTCCTCTATGATTGCTAGTATGCTGCTCAAAAAAGAAAAAAAAATGTGTCTGACATATAGGTGCCAGAGTTGTGCATGGTAGGCTAAACCAGTGTCTTTACATTGGCGTTTTGAAAAAGTGCCTTTACATCCTGAATGCCTTCATAGCTACTTAGCTAATTTTTGTGTTGAACTTTTCTTTTTGCTACTGTGCATAAAAAAGAAATGTTTTTTTGCTCTCATTCAACCGTACAACCCAATAATCAAAATCTCCTCTCTGGGCCAATATAGTCTTAACATTTTCTTTGTTTCTTGTATTGTCATTTTTTAGGGGATTTCTTTTATTGTCATGCCTCAATGCCTGAGCCAAGTGATCCCTGTTCACTGGGCTGAACTGGCCGGGCCAGCACCCTCTCTCTCAGCCAAGTACCTTTGCTATTTTTCTTGTAGCTTCTCCATTCTTCTCTGTTCCTTCCAGCTCTCGCTCAAATCATCCTCTCCTTACTCTGGATCTCCTTCCAGGCTCCGCATCCGCCCTTCACTTGTAAACATAAATCCAACGGGGTCCCTCTTCCTACATCTTTCCAAGCTCAATCCGCCGCTTGCCACGCGCTTCTTCGATATTGCTCTCTATTCAACCACCTCGGCGTAGGGCTAGGACTCCACCGTATGCAACCCCACCTATTACTCTAGCTGCTGGTGTTATGGAGGTGCTTCGATCGCGTTGCTTTGATGCTAGGATCGAGCGCCATCTCTTTTCTTTTACATCTGAACCAAGCGGCATCTATTTGGAGCAGACTGCATGCCCCTGTATAAATGGATTGAGTGTTGGTTTTGCTTCCTCCATGAAAAACTAATATCATGGTTAGGCAGTGGATGGGGTGTTAGTTTAATGAAATCTACTCAAACATGACTGGGTTGATTGTTGGGTCTGGGCGTATGCTTTTGCTTTATGTTTTGTTGTTTGATCCTTTGTGGCTTTCAGCCTGTTCTGCTGCTTTGGTTCAAAACAAATACCGCTATTCATGTGGTCCACTGATGGATTTCATTTGTCCTTTTGGTTAGTGAAAACAAGCTTTGACTGGAGCTTACATGATCAATATAGATATTTGTCCTCGGTTTTATAAAACATGCTCATATATCTTTGTTCATTTTACCACCTTTTTATTGTTTTTCAAATTTGCCCTTCTTTGAAATGTGGGGTGATTCCCTTGTTTGGCAAACATGTGAATAATGCAAATAATGAATGTTCAAGAGAAGTCTAGAAGAAGCTCCTAACATTGTGTGTCTCAGACACTTAGCGAATCTGTGAGAAATTGGTTATGAATGTGCGTACACATGGCAAAAATCCTATGTAACAAAAGAGTTGATCCAATGGCCAACAATGCTGGGATTTGACACTTCTCATCCCTTGGATGTCGCTGATGAAATGGCTAATATTCACTCTTATTCATACACTTATAGTATAGTATGGAAAACTTCGTTTAAGATTTGATGATGTCAGTTCTTAGTACACTAGCTTGATGTTGATTTTTCTGACCACAGCGATGCAACCTGCTCTCCGTGGCGACGAGATTCGGTGCAGTCGCTGCGTCAGAGCGCATGGCCGATGATGCAGCTGGCTTCTCCTTCTTGGACTGCAACGTCACAGGCTCGGGTACAATCTACCTAGGAAGAGCCTGGAGGGACTACTCAAGGACACTGTATGCCTACTCCTACCTCAGCAGCATCGTTCTTCCCGAGGGGTGGAGCGATATGGGTCATAAGAATGCAAGCAAGTACGTCAAACTCGCAAACTTGATCATAAACTGGACTTATATAAAGATTATCGGCAACATTGACTTTGTGTGCAACAGGATGGCCATGTTCAGTGAATACAATTGCAAAGGCCCTGGCGCGAACACTAATGATCGAGTGCCATGGTCCCACGTGCTCACAGACGAGGAGGCGCGTCCTTTCCTCAACAGGAGCTTTATTGACGGGGACCAGTGGCTGAGGCTGTAAATAGTTGCAATTCACAGAGTATGTCATCCAGTAAGCACAATCTAAGCTATCACTCAGCTAGGCTAACTGCTGTTAGCATTGCAACAACTGCAGTCGGGTTATCTGGCATCTAGAGATATATGGCTGTTATACCAAAATATCTTGCTAAACAGCAGTAGTTCACCGCTACAAGTTACAAACCCCAAACGCATACTCTTGAGTGTTTCAGTCATCTACCATGAGTAAGTGTCATCAGCACTTCTAGATAGTCAATTGGAGGTATGCTCCAAGTATGTGATAACACCACCAAGCTTCTTCATGTCCACTCATACTTATTTAATAGCACTGCCTACTACATATGTTTATTAATAGGTATATGTTGATTCTGTGACTAAGGATAACTTGCTTAAGAGGGGTCGGAGGGTAGTGAAAAATCTAGATTCTGTGACTGTAAAGAAAGTATATATCATATATTCACCCATTGCTAGCTAGCTAAGTTCAGTTGGAAAGTGGTCAGTAGCCTTTGGGATTAAGATGAACTTGAACTCGGTTAATGAGCTTTGTACTTGGATTTTCAACTTCCCTGGCAGGTTGAGAGGTCTTATTGCTATTGGAGTTATTACTGCTGTTATTTGGGCCATATGGAAATGTAGAGTTGTCATAATATATCTTTCCATATGATCAAACTAGTGTGATTGCAAAGGTTGCTCATTGGTTGCAATTTTGGTCTGCTCTTCAGAAACGAGGACTACGCGGGCAACATGTCAGAGGGGCAAGACTGTTTCTACAGGTGGCGGCTGATATTTTTAGCCGGAAGCAGGGCTGGACAGCCATGGTGTTGCCAATTGCTGGGTGATTCTCTGGAAACTTCCGTGGGCGCTGGAAGTAGTTTAAAAAGAGTAGGTTTAGTCTGTTCGAGTGTTAGTTGTGTTACCATTCTGCTTTGGAAGTGACTGGTGCCGTTTTTCTATGCTACTGTTTGTTCCGGGTGCTGCGTTGCCGTCGTTTCCTCGTTGATCTGATGGTCTGAACGTTTAGTAGAGCTTCGAGTTGTGTTTAGTTCACCCCCTGAGTTTTGGGGGACTATGAACCCCCAGAGAGCAGTTGCTAACTTGCTGTTTAAAATTGGGAGCCTCAATTCAAAAAAATTGTATTAATAATATATTTTGTATTTTTCGTTTAAACTACTTAACGATAACAACTTTGCGATTGCATGCCTTTAGGATACAGTTACATCTGATTGTGTTAGTACCAGGCTACCAGCAGGCAGTCATGTATAAGGATTACAGAAAATGCAACAGTGAACTCCAGATGTTCATTAGTCATGAATCAGAGAAGGTGAAGTGTACCAACCTTCACTAACAAAGTCCAAGGGTCACATACTGGATTGATCAATCTGGAGCGCACAACTTCAGATCCTCGTCTAGGGTTGTGCAAGAGCTAGCTTTGGTCTTTTCATGCAATATAAATTTTTCTTTCATACATACACACTCCAGGATAGTACTGGGTTCGTTGCTTGAGGGGTAGTACTCTGAAAGCCTGTGGAAACAAAGAGGCAAAACCAAGGAGTAAGTTATTTAGTGAAACAACTACGAGTTCCAGCCAATACACTTTGTGTAAAAGCATGATCTTAGGCAGTACATTTTTTTCCATGATTGACAAGGATACATAGTGCTAGTGTGGAAGCAAAACATACCTGCACTTTATCAGTACTTATCCTGACAGCCTGCTTCTTATCCATAAGATCAGTAATTATTGTATACTGATACAGCATCAAGTAACATCTGTAACCACAATATCAGATGGTCAGCATCTCAAGTAAAACCTCTGCAGTAAAGAGACAAAGAAGATTATTAGAAGGCATATGGTTCCAAGTTGGCATTTCTTAGATTCCTAAATAAGACACATAACAGTTTGACTTCCAAGTTAGTGGCTACATAAATACGTGGGCGGTTATTTACTGAATTTGCTTGATACAGTCATTCATAGCCATGCATGTAGACTAACTATGTCGCTCACCTGTTGGATCAGGACCCTCACTCGTGCAAGCAAAGCAAGCACTGCAGTGCAACATCCTATGGAAAAAGGTCTAGCAAGTAAAAGGCTGATCTGACTGTAGTATAGATTAACGAACTTTGAATAGCTAGCAATCAACTCAGCATGCAAGTTACTTTGAGAACTGTTTATTTTTATGGTAGACTAAACAGATTGTAAGATGATACATGCTTCACCTAAGGCAAGCTAAAGTTCAGGCATACACCTTATTTGACTCATGTGCATAAGTAAACAACAGAGTCAGCAGAACAGAAAAAAACAAAAGAATACACTGCTCCTTCAAGACAGGCTCAGCCACCCACACAGAATACAGAAAACATTAGTGTTTTCCTTCTGAAGTGAAAACCAAGTTAGATCTCCTGTCTCGAAGCTGATCAAGAATGAGCTGTAAACGACTCTTCCAGCAGTATGTATCATGTAGTAAAAAAAACACAGGATTTCTCAAGTAATGAGCTTCATGTGACGTATATAGCCTAAAAGAACGAGTGGGTCTATACTAAATACAATGGAAACCTTGCAAACATGCAAGGATAATCACAACACTTTGCTGCTGAATCATAGTTGGCTAAACAACGGAAGTAAGCAACCGGGCAATATAGGTAGACTCCCACAGATCAAATTCTAATATTGTGTAACTCGTTCACTTGAAAACAATCACAATGAACAAAAGTTGTGCACTATGAACAGCGATATTGCATTTATGATTCCACCAAAATATTTGATTCAGCTACAATATGATAGTTTGCAAACTGCAACAATGTCAACAGTATAAAACACACCTGTGGTAACCAAAACGGGAAACAATGCACCAGGATTCTTCTTCTCCTCACAGGTCACAGCTACTTCATATTTGGAAAACCACATTTTGAGTTGAAGCTTCATGTCCTCAATGACTGAAGCATACATCGAAGAATCTGCTCTGCACACATCAAGTGCTTCGACTAGAAGTTGGGAGTCTGTTTCAAATGTAACTCTGAGCGTGCTTGGATCACCCGCAGCAGCCACCGCCCCTCACATTGCACAAAGTTCGGCATCAAACGCATAGGATACTTGGTCTGTTCTGCCAGCACACGCTGCGACAATATTGCCGGAGCCATCCCGGGCCGCAACGCCCCATCCCACGAAAGAATTACCTGGCACAAAGGCGCCATCAATATTGAACTTCACCATGTACTGTCTCGGCGGCCACCATCTCTTAACAGATTTAACATGGTTCTTTGTGCGGAAAATCACCGGGTACTCAACTGCACCTGGTGCGTCTGGCCAGCTCTGAGGCTATAGTTGGTACCTGACCTTCTCTCGGTTTTGATTTGACTGCTTCCAGCTCAAGTTCTCGCCAAACTTCTTTCACAGATTTGCACTTGATAAATAAATGTGCACCATCTCCTCAGCTCTCCTGCAGAACAGACATTTTGTGTCCTCGATCTGTACTCCCCTTCTCACCAGGTTTGTGCACAAAGCGAGAGAGCTGTGCTAAGTCTCCATGTAAACATTTGGACCTTGCAAGGGCATGGCATCTTCCAAATCTGTAGCCTGCCTAAAAAAGGAAAATGTTAAGCAAGAACCCGTCTAGCTGACTCATAAAATAAAAGCATCATCGCAGAAAGACTAAATGAAATGAAACAACGTGAACTGTCAAGCAATTAAGAACTGAGCGTAAAAATGAAACTTGTAGCTAAAGTGCAAGCCCCTGGAATTACAATCATTAACTGTTTTAAAATAAGCCTCCTATGATCAATAGAAGGACCAGAAAATTATCATGACTAAACCACATGTTCCCAACATGAAGGGTTGTTTAAGAATATCATTATCGTCACGACATATCACACAAACACACACACAGTAAGTGACAAACATTATTTTCCAGGAGAGTGCAGCAAGGCAAGGGATGCAAAGCCTGACAAACCTGTTTGGAACAAGGATTGTGCTGGCCGGCTTGCAGCAGGCAATGACTTGGAGCGCAGAGGTTGGCGTTGATGACCTCGGCGAGATTGACACCGTGCAGCAGCTTCAGGTCCCTCCTCACCTGCACAGTCAAGCACATACTTGTTAGTGCAGATCCACTTTCCGGAACACGGTGGGGGAGTGGGGTGAACAGCTCCTGGTAGTACACCTACCTTGAGGGGTACTGGAAGTAGGCAGCGCAGCGGTGCTGGTTCCGGTTCTTGCAACGAGGCGCTAGAGCACTCCAGCCTCCGCCTGCAGCCGCTCATATCCTATCAGCATAAACATTTCACAAATCAACATCCATGCTCATATCCTATCCAACCGGCATAAACATTTCACAAATCAACATCCATGCTCATATCCTATCCAACCGGCATAAACATTTCACAAATCAACATCCATGCTCATATCCTATCCAACCGGCATAAACATTTCACAAATCAACATCCATGCTCATACCCTATCCAACCGGCATAAACATTTCACAAATCAACATTCATTCTAATATCCTATCAGCATAAACATTTCAGAAATCAACATTCATGCTCATATCCTATCAGCATAAACATTTCACAAACCAGCACTCATGCTCATATCCTATCAGCATAAACATGTCACAAATCAACATTCATTCTAATATCCAATCAGCATAAACATTTCACAGATCAGCACTCATGCCCATGGATAAAAATGCTCGCTGTCTTAACATCACAGATCACAGATCACAGATCACAAAAGGCTCACTGTCAAGTGTGTCACAGATCCAAAATCCAACCTTTTTTCTCTACCGCTTCCTCCCCGGCGCGGCCTCCCTCGACGGCACCGGCGGCAGCGTCTCCGGGCGGGCGCAGGTGAGCAGCGCCGGCGACGGTTCGCAGCTAGGGAAGGAAGGCACGGAGGGAGAGAGGGGGCGGCCAGGAGGCAGGGTGGAGAACGCGGAGCGGGCGTCTGCGTCTACCAGGTGTCCGTAGGTGTAGAGGGGGGCGAGCCGGCGAGCTGGGCGGAGGCGGGGAGGTGGGCGGAGCGGCGGCGGTCCGTGACGGGCCGGCTTTAGGGTGTTCCCCTGAACTTTCCAAAAACACCTCCACCACCCATTTACATGTCCGACTGTTTTTTCTTTCCTTTCTTTCTTTCTTTCTTTCTTTCTTTTTTGAGTTGGATTGGATTGGATTGGATCGACCTTTACTGGGCATGCAACTGCCGGTAGAAAAGGAATGAGAGGCATGTCAACCTGAGCCACAAAATTTGGGCAAAACAATTAACGGCATGTATAGGAGTACATTGAATTAGAAGATACTATTATCAATAATGTCACCTCCATATCTATACCTATGTATACATATACGGATCCTTTTTATAGTTCTCCTTTGGTCATCCTTTTATATCCATGATTTTATTTTAACCCTAAAGATTGACAGCTGAGAATTAAAAATAGACCAACATAAATTATGGATATGTAAAACAAAGAAATTGTTGTCACGAAACTCATGGGGTATGTTATCCACCTGGGCCAAACACGGCGGGGTGTCCGTGTCCGACACGTGCATGTGCAGATACACCTATCCCTGTAGGTTTTAAATTCAATCACCAAGTAGAAATAGTATTAGTTGGCAAGTTAGCTAGCTACTTCCTCCGTAAACTAATATACGAGTGATCTAAATGCTTTTATATTAGTTTACAGAGGGAGTATAATTTATAGACTAGGTACCCCTATAACAATGGTACCAATCATGAAGCAGAAAAAAATCCAGTAAAGATAACAGGCACGTATGCGGAGTGTCTCGCATTTGGTTGGTCCGCCGGAGTCGATTTGATCAATAGCTAGCTAGTTACTACTCCCTCCGTTTCAAAATAGATGACCCAACTTTATATTAACTTTGAAAATTAATACAAAGTTGAGTCATCTATTTTAGAACGGAGTAAGTACTAGTATCATCGTACGCGTGTACAAATCCATTAGTACTAAGTATACATCAAGGATTGATCGATTGCAAGCCGAGGCTAGCTTGCACTGCCGTGTGTCTCGACGTAGAAGGATTTCGTCGAGTTGGGCGCCGTTTTTTCGTTCGCCCAGCCGTCATCATCATCGTCCGTTGTAAGAAAATACTCGGCGTCGGGATTAGGCCAACAATTATAATTAGAGTTTTGGTTTTTCATCGTGATTTTCGAACGTGTCTTGCTGGCTTTGTTAACTCCTACACCAACCCAGGCATGCAACTATAAACTCAACATTAAACGGGACAAGAAGCTCCACGATCTCGATGGTCATCGAATCAAGTGAAGAGTTGGGTGTGTATCTAGCGGGAACCGGTTTCATTGGTGGAGGCGGAGATTTGTTCGTCTTTCTTGATCTCAAGAGCGATTAGGCCAAGCTCGTCATGGTGCTGCATAGCGGCTGGATATCCGTCCGGAAGACTGTCTGGCTGGAGCCTGATCTGTGCTTCCTATCCGTGTTTGACAGGGCAGCCGTGGTGGGCAGGCTGGCAGTGGCTATTGGCGCCCGACCTTGGACAATACAATTGGGGACTTTTCGGTTGTGGTGCAACTACAAGAGCAAAGCTAGCAGCTACTAGATCGTTTTCTTTGGAAGACACACTCACGTACTACCTCCGTCCTCCTGATTTATTGGTCCTTATTGTATTTTGTACCAAATTTTATTCATAAATTTAACTAACAAAATATTCATGCATGTTATAAAAAATTATATCATTGAAAACTATGTTCAAATACGAATCCAATGATATAATTTTTGTTAACATGCATTAACATTTTATTAGTTAAATATTTGATCAAAATTTGACACAAATTACAAAGAGGACCAATGAACCAGGACGGAGGTAGTACCAAGCTGGGGAATTTGTCGCCAGCCGGGTATACGCACGCAAATGTAATCCGTAGTCCGAGAGACAAAAGGCCACTGTCGTGCCTTATTATTTTGTTGTGTTGATATGACGTTTAATTTCGAATAGCGACAATGTGCTGCTTTCTGACAAGCTCGGCGGACGCGACAGGAGCGACGATGGGTGGTAGCTTGAGGTTAACTGCATCTGTGTGAGCTCGGTAGTAATCCATAATGTAGCATGCCGTCGTTTCATAGCACTCTACTCACTGTGTTCACAATACTTTACAACCATCACGTCTGCCTCTGCCAGTCTGCCGCCAAGAGCTTAGCTTACTGTGTGCGTCTTCGTGGCACAGATAGGCGGCACGCCGGCTGTGAAATTGGTGACGACTTCGGTGCCAAGCAGGGGCAGGACGCGCCATGACCGCACTCTCCTGGACTTTGTTGCCATGGAGCTCGCCTCCTGTCGCCACAGGGGCTGGATGTTTTGATATTGAGTTGGTCGCTTTGCATAATTTGCTATGTACGTATCTTCTCATGGTCTCCTTGGCAACGCTTCGTGTACTCTGCAACACTGGATACGCCGCGGCACCATCCATGCAACTTTCTTAATTTCGCCGGCTATCATGTAAAGTGCAAATAATTTTGCGTAGCTTGTGTACCACGTGGTCAACTAAAATTCAGTTCCCATCCGAGGTGACTAGCTTCTTAATTATGTAGGGCGTGTTTGGTTACATTGCCAATCGAGTCTGGCCCGGCGAGCCTGGCTCTAGTGAGCCGGTTTGAGGGGATACAGGCAAAAAGACCCCAGATGCACATAGTTTGGTTGCCTGCATGTAACTTAGTTGCATGAGACAACCATTTTTGACCCGGCGTTTGGTTGCCCGCATTGCATTAGGCGCACATATGACATGGTGTTTAGTTGCAACCTGCATAAGGTGTTGTCACCATTTCTAACTAGTGGTGAGCTTACCACACACATTCTGAACATGTAGTGCCAGCTAGTTAAACAAATAACAGTTCATCCTAACTACTATCAAATGACAGAACAAATTATTAAGAGCCATTGGCTAAATAGGGGATAGTTCATCGGTGTTGCTGCTATCAGATCTTCCTCTTCTTCTGCTTCTGCTTCTGCTGCTGCTGCTGCTTCTTCTTCTTCCTCTTCTTCAAATCCTACACTGACCTCTGTTAAGCCACATTGCCTTTGCCCACTCCAACCTTTTGTTCTTCCAAGCGTCATTGTCAAATGCCTCCACACCATGGCCGGAGCTAACAACATCGTCAGGCTCAACCTCTTCCTCCTCAGGCACGTGTTCATCAAAGCCTCACTGGAGGATCCAATTATGTAGAATGCAACAAGCAAGAACAAGCTTAACCTGAGTGGAGTATGGGTGGAATGGCTTCTGATTCAGGATCTTAAACCTATTCTTCAGAGCTCCAAATGCCCTCTCAACAGTTACTCTAAGACTGGAGTGTCTGAGATTAAACAGCTCCTGTGCAGTCCTAGGATAGTTCCTACCAGAGAACTCGTTGAGATGGTACCTGGTTTTCCTGAAGGGTGGAAGAATACCCGGCCGACATCCATAGCCAGCATCTCCAAGGTAGAACTTGCCGTCGGGGATGTTGATCCCATCAGGTCGACTCATGCTGTCACTGAGAATGTTAGCATCATGCGCTGACCCCTCCCAACCAGCCAGCACATATGTGAACTTCAGATCAAAGTCAACAGCAGCAAGCACATTCTGGCTTGTGTAGTGCTTCCTCCCCCTGTATGCTACAGACTGTGACCTAGGAACTCTGGCAGTGACATGAGTACCATCTATTGCCCCAATGCAATCCTGAAAATGGCATCACAAGCCTGTGTTAGTGCTCAACTTGAACAATACAAGCATATCAAGCCATGAAAAGTGTATATTGTCAATGCTCACCTTGGAGTATGGATACCATCTTGGGCTTGCGCGAATCTTGGGTGGAGTCTGGCCAGATGGTCTCCTGATCATCTCTCCTCTAAGCTCCCCAACAGCAAAAAGCACCTGCTTGAAGTACCTAGAGATGGTCTCCATTGATCTCCTGAACATGTTGTGAATGACCCTGAACCTCTGGTTATGGCCAATAACATGGAGGAACATGGCCACTTGCTCTTCCACACTGGTGTTGATGTTATCTTGTAGCAGCCCCCTGCTCCTGAAGGTCTCGACAAGCCTGGCAAATAGTGCTCTTTTCATTCGAAGCATCCACAGAGCCTCAACGTCATTGCAGTTGTAGATGTAGTTCAGATTTTGGATCCTCTCCTGTTCCCGGATAAACATTGTACCATAGCGGATCAAAGGTCTCCCAGCACGACGAATAGCTCTCTGGTGCATGAACATGACCCATGCCTGAATCACACTTATCAGTGCTACTGCCTGAATTATCAGCCTCATCCGTGCGTCCATAACCTAGTCGACATCGACGGTTTGTTCAGTGGGAAATCGATCCTACACCTTGCCTAATGGCCTAACCACCGACCTAACAAAGGGGGGAGGGGGTGCTGCTTACCGGCATCGGAGACGAGGACAGCGTAGGGGGAGCCATGGCACAGACAAGGTCGACCAGACAGTGGCCAATAACAAGGGGAGCACCAGATCCGCCGCAAACGCTGCCGCCTCTTCCGCCGCCGCCGCCTCTAGCGCAGATCTGAAATCGCAGCCGCCGCCGGTGGTGAGGCAGTAGGGAAGAAAGTGGCTATGGGTGAGTGAGTAGAAAGGGGGTGAGGCTAGATTTGGCGCCGGGACGGCACGCCAGCTTTCCCATCTCCCGCCACCCCCTCGCCCTCGCGTAGCACCCGCCCGTGCGACCTCGCGCCGCACTCAGCCTGGCTCGCGAGAAACTGCCGATCCGAGCGTTTCCAGCGAGCCAGGCTCTGGGTTGCTTTGAGAAGCGTGCGATGCAGGCCCAACAGTGAAACCAGGCAACCAAACAGGCCTCTTCCTTCCGGCGCGGGCCTGGTTGGGCTCGATGCGGTCAACCAAACACGCCCGTAATGACTAAGGAGCGTACGTGGTCGAGTATCTATATGAATGCTTGTGCAGTCCAAATAATTGCGTTATGTATATATAACTGTCCTATCTGAATGAATGCATGAGAGCAAGTACAATAGGATGATGTAGACGGGCTATAAGGCTTTAGATAATATATTTTTGATGAGTTGGATGAGAGAGAAGAGAAGCGGGCTACTGATTAACAGCCGGCTGTAGCACGCGCTCCTAGACACTATGTGAGAGAGGAAGGTGGGCCATGTTTCAACAAAGTAATCTCTACTCCTAATGTCTCAGTTGGTAGAATAGCCTCCATGGTTTTTTTTTGTCCCACCACTTTCGTCTGGTTTTTTTCATCTCCCCTCCCACCACCACTCTCCACGTTGGTTTATTTTTCTTTCCATTTTTATAGCAAAGCAACACTTTCCTAACGTACAAAAAATCACGCACTAAACTTTTCTAATTTATCCAAATGAACCGATCTCTCTTATTAATGCAATTTATTTTAGGAAACAAATAACGGGTTTTCTAGAAACAAATAAACCTCTATATACTGTATCTACTAGTAAATTTGCACGTGCAACGCACGTCTCATCACCATCATATAGTTTTAAAAATAACAGTATATGTTTACATGCTTTACTACCAACAATAGTGTTCAGCTGAGAAAACTAAATCACATGGATGCAAAAGAGCAGGATATACAGATGAATCCAATGGGCATGTAGTTATACAAGTTACATATTTTTAGAAGTCTGCCACCACTGATTGCTCTATTCTGAGTTTCTAATTGTTGTCGAGCCTAGGGACGCCATTGATGCTTACTCAAGACACAGACGCTGATTTCAAGAGAAGATTTGCCATGCCATCGAGCTATCTTCAGTAATCTCAACAATATTAGGAAAAATTTCTCTTGTACCCCAGTGGGATCAAATGTCTGGCTGCTGTCACCTGCTCCCCTACTCCACTTTTTAAATGGATATGTGATAGTGATAAAACTATTCTACAACACC
Source organism: Thinopyrum elongatum (assembly GCA_011799875.1). Lineage (NCBI taxonomy): Eukaryota > Viridiplantae > Streptophyta > Magnoliopsida > Poales > Poaceae > Thinopyrum > Thinopyrum elongatum. The sequence goes on along the minus strand of CM022297.1, from coordinate 521,055,524 downwards.
ATGGATGCTAAAACTACTGTCATAGGTAGAATATATTTTGTAAACATAAATCTCAGAGCAAATTAACACATGCCTGCGTTTCAGGACATAGAGCAGATAGGCTCATCAATAAAGGTATTCACTATTGCTTGACGTCACAAGTTCGGGAAGAAAAATGGAAAATATGGCACCACAATATGTTCTCTTGCAAGGGAAACATTGAATTTGTGATATACAACCTTTCCCAATGTTCACCATGTTATTAGTACAGAAGATACAGCAGAAAAATCAGAGCAAATTACTTGCATGAATGAATGAGTCAGGGAGAAGTCAAATGAGATTCATCCCACAATGGAAGGGGCCAATCTCCCAGCCCCACATTGTGTGGGCTATCTACTTACACATGCTGGAGAAATACATCTACAACATGCATTATATGTGAATGTGTACATAAGCTAAGACACTATATTGTACATTCGACACCCTATGAAATGCACAATAACTAAAATCAAGCCGATTAATTTGTTTTCGTTCTTATCAAGCTGTAAGTGTAGATAAACAGTAGCTATACAATATGGAAACCAGGAACAGATCAAGAATTAAAAATAGAAAAGGTAGTACTGTCAACACCATGTTTTTTCTTTAATACACCTCATCTGCATTATATGGTTATGTCAATCTACAATTCACACATATAAGAGCAAAAATAATGGTTTGGTGACATATATGTTGTTAAAAAAAACATCCCATGACTTGCAACAAATGTGTGGAGATGGTGCGTCCGTGCTCTGAGTTGATTAGTTAGGAGGAGAATAGTGACTTGTACATTTGAGGTGCTATTAAGGAGATCAGTTGTAGTTAAAGTCAGCACGTGAAGCCAAGAACAGTATTCAACTGAGTTTGAGTGTAGAGAGCCAGCTTGCACTGCTAGATCAAATGTTTGAGAGTGATACAATTGATGGTACTGCATTTTGCTCATTATATATCTGAATAGCATCCTGCCCAAGCGAATACAATTGTCTTTGACCTCATATATGATTTTTGGGCTAATCAGTGACAATGATAAATGTAAATAGTAATCTAAAGGAATAGAAACGAAAACAACATCAAATCATGTCACTACCAGAAAAACAGGCGATGCCGACGGCCAAATATATGCCGACGGCCCCCGTCGGCATAGATAGGTGTATCCCGACGGCCCAACTCAAGCCGTCGGCGTAGATAAGCCGTCGGCATATATCCATCTATGCCGACGGGGGCCGTCGGCATAGGTCGGCCGTCGGCATCGCAGTAAATATACCTACGGTGGCCGTCGGCATAGATGGGCCGTCGGCATACCATGTGGGCCCGGCTACCCGGGCGGCGACGGCGGTTTGACGGCGTGACGCCTATGCCGACGGGCTAACGGTGGCCATCGGCATAGGTATGCGCACGTCATCGATCCACGTCGTCTGCCAAGTCATCGATCCGAGCCGCTCGACGGTCCGTGGGTTGGCATATCTATGCCGACGGCCTCGCCGTCGGCATAGGCCTGGCCCATGGCCCTTGCCACATCATCGATCCGCGCCCTACACCACGTCATCGATCCATGGCTCTATCGTTCCGTAGCCGTAGCTATGCCGACGGCATTGCCGTAGGCATAGATTTCTAATAATATTTTAATATCTTATTTATTTTCTCTTTTTCCTTTTTATTTTTTTTCAAAACTAATTTGATAAACTTAAATGTGCCTTATGTACAGAAAACATATCTCGATTATATATATATTGATTGCCCCCCCACACGGGCCTTGCTTCCGTCATGTCACGGAGAGGGGAGACGGGACAGGGTACCCGGGGGGTAGCAATGCCGCCAGGTGTTGCGGTGGGCCCTCCTACGCTTGTGGAAGCGTGGTGGCAGGCGCAGGCACCCGGCACGCGGCTCCGAGGTGTGCCCCCCTCACGGGCGTCGCTGCCGCCGTGTCCCGGAGGGGGGGAAACGGCCACGTCGGGCCGACACGGAGGGAATCTTGGGGTGGGTTGGGCCGGGACGGTGTTGGGAGGTGTAGCTATGGGCTGGGCTATGACAACCACGTGAAAAGGTCCACCGGTCAAACCCCGTCCTGCGAAAGTAAAAGGGCTAGATCCGGCGGTCATCTGTGTCAGGGTTAGACGGGGACGGGGTAACTAGGGGGTCAATGCCGCCAGGTGTTGCGGTGGGCCTCCTACGCTTGTGGAACGTCGGGTGGCAGGCGTAGGCACCGGCACGCCGGCTCCGGGTTGTTGGCCCCCCCTCAAGGGCGTCGCTGCCGCCGGTTCCCGGAGGGGGGAGAAACGGCCCACGTCAGGCTGACACGGAGGGAATCTTGGGTGGGTTGGGGCGGGACGGTGTTGGGAAGTGTAATATGGGCTGGGCTATGACAACCACGTGATGAAAGGTCCACGGCCAGACCCCGTCTGGCGAAAGTCAAAGGCTAGATCGGCGGTCGGTCTGTGTCAGGGTTAGAGGACGGGGTACCGGGGGGTAGCAATGCCGCCAGGTGTTGCGGTGGGCCCTCCTACGCTTGTGGAAGCGTGGTGCAGGCACAGGCCCCGACACGCGGCTCCGGGGTGTGCCCCCCCTACGGGCGTCGCTGCGCCGTGTCCGGAGGGGGGGAAACGGCCACGTCAGGCTGACACGGAGGGACTCTTGGTTATTCACACATAAATGTGCCTTATCTAACAAAAAACATACCCCCAATGGTATATCGATTGCCCCCCTCAAGGACGTCGCTGAGGTGTCACGGAGGAGGGAAAACGATCGACACGGAGGGAATCTGTTAGAGGGGAATGGGGTGTAGCTATGCCACCGAAACATCGCACGGTGTGTGATGCAGTTTGAAAGTGTCTGGCATGAGTAGAAGCCGTTTGGGGCTCCATGGTGTGGCCCCCCTCCAAGGAAGGCAGTGCCACCGTCACTGGAGGGGGGGATGGTGGCGGGTGCGGTGGAACGGAGGGAATTAGTGGTGGGTTGGGTCCGGACCGTGTTCGGGGATGTTTGCTATGGGGCTGACCTATCGCAACCAGGTGGAAGAGTCCACCGGTCAAGCCCATCCGAGAAAGTCAAAGGGCTAGATCTACTAGTCACGACACGGGTTGGGGTGGCCTTCGGGTGTAGCTATGCCACCGAAAAATCGCACGGGTGTGATGCATGTGTGAAAGTGTCGTGGCATGCGTAGACGCCCGTCTTGGGGCTCCGTGGTGTGGACCCCCTCCACGGAAGGCAGTGCGCCGTCAACTTGAGGGGGGATGGTGGGGTGCGGTGGGTGGAACCGGAGGGAATCTAGTGTTGGGTTGGGTCCAGACCGTGTTCGGGGATGTTGCTATGGGCTGACCTATCGCAACAGGTGGAAGAGTCCACCGGTCAAAGCCGTCCGGCGAAAGTCAAAGGGCTAGATCTCGTAGTCAACTGGGATTCGGGGTGGCCTTCGGGGTGTAGCTTGCCACCAAAACATCGCACGGGTCCGATGCATGTGTGAAAGTGTCTGGCATGCGTAGACGCCCCGTCTTGGGGCTCCGTGGTGTGGCCCCCTCCACGGAAGGCAGTGCCGCCGTCACTTGGAGGGGGGATGGTGCGGGTGCGGTGGAACCGGAGGGAATCTATTGTGGGTTGGGTCCCGACCGTGTTCGGGGATGTTGCTATGGGCTGACCATCGCAACCAGGCGGAAGAGTCCACCGTCAAAGTTGCCGACGAAAGTCAAAGGGCTAGATCTAAGGGTCAAATGGGATTCGGGGTGGCCTTCGGGGTGTAGCTATGCCACCGAAACATCGCACGGGTCCCGATGCATGTGTGAAAGTGTTTGGCATGCGTAGACGCCCGTTTGGGGCTCTGTGGTGTGGCCCCCCTCCAAGGAAGGCAGTGCCGCCGTCACTTGGAGGGGGATGGTGCGGGTGCGGTGGAAACGGAGGGAATCTAGTGTGGGTTGGGTCCAGACCGTGGTCGGGGATGTTGCTATGGGCTGACCTATCGCAACCAGGTGGAGAGTCCACCGGTCGTTAAAGCCGTCCGGCGAAAGTCAAAGGGCTAGATCTATGGTCAACTGGGATTCGGGGTGGCCTTCGGGGTGTAGCTATGCCACCGAAACATCGCACGGGTCTGATGCATGTGTGAAAGTGTCGTGGCATGGTAGACGCCCGTCTGGGGCTCGTGGTGTGGCCCCCCTCCACGGAAGGCAGTGCCGCCGTCACTGGAGGGGGGATGGTGTAGGTGCGGTGGAACCGAGAGGGAATTAGTGTTGGGTTGGGTCCAGACCGTGTTCGGGGATGTTGCTATGGGGTGACTTATAGCAACAACCAGGTGGAAGAGTCCCAGGTCAAAGCCCGTCCAGCGAAAGTCAAAGGGCTGATCTACTGGTCAACTGGGATTCGGGGTGGCCTTCGGGGTGTAGATTGCCAACGAAACATGCACGGGTCGATGCATGTGAAAGTGTTCTGGCATGGTAGACGCCGTTTGGGGCTCGTGGTGTGGCCCCCCCCACGGAAGGCAGTGCGCCGTCACTTGGAGGGGGGATGGTGCGGGTGCGGTGGAACCGGAGGGAATCTAGTGTTGGGTTGGGTCCAGACGTGGTTCAGGGATGGTGCTATGGGCTGACCTATCGCAAACCAGGTGGAAGAGTCCACCGGTTTAAAGCCCGTCCGCGAAAGTCAGAGGGCTAGATTACTGGTCAACGGGATTGGGGTGGCCTTCGGGGGTGTTTGTAGCTATGCCACCGAAATATCGCAAGGGTCTGATGCATGTGTGAAGTGTGTGGGCATGCGTAGACGCCCGTTGGGGCTCCGTGGTGTGGCCCCCTCCACGGAAGGCAGTGCGCCGTCACTTGGAGGGGGGATGGTGCAGGTGCGGTGGAACCAGAGGGAATCTAGTGTTGGGTTGGGTCCAGACACGTGTTTCGGGGATGTTGCTATGGGCTGACCTATCGCAACCAGGTGGAAGAGTCCACCGGTCAAAGCCCGTCCCGCGAAAGTCAAAGGGCTAGATCACTGGTCAACTGGGATTCGGGGGGGCCTTGCGGGTGTGTAGCTGCCACCGAAAACATCGCACGGGTCCCGATGCATGTGTGAAAGTGTTTCGGCATGCGTAGACGCCCGTCTTGGGGCTCCGTGGTGTGGCCCCCCTCCAGGAAGGCAGTGCCGCGTCACTGGAGGGGGGATGGTGCGGTGCGGTGGAACCGGAGGGAATCTAGTGTTGGGTTGGGTCCAGACCGTGTTCGGGGATGTTGCTATGGGCTGACCTATTCAACCAGGTGGAAGAGGTCCACCGGTCAAGCCGTCCGGCGAAAGTCAAAGGGCTAGATCTACTGGTAACTGGGATTCGGGGGGCTTCGGGTGTAGCTATGCCACCGAAACATCGCACGGGTCCGATGCATGTGTGAAAGTGTTCTGGCATGCGTAGACGCCCGTCTTGGGCTCCGTGGTGTGGCCCCTCATCCACGGAAAGGCAGAGCCGCCGTCACTTGAGAGGGGGGGGGGTGGGGTGCGGTGGGGAACCGGAGGGAATCTAGTGTTGGGTTGGGTCCAGACCGTGTTGGGGATGTTGCTATGGGCTGACCTATCGCAACCAGGTGGGAAGAGTCCACCGGTCAAAGCCGTCCGGCGAAAGTCAAAGGGCTAGATCTACTGGTCAACTGGGAATGGTCGGGTTGGCCTTTGGGGTGTAGCTATGCCACCGAAACATCGTACGGGTCCCGATGGATGTGTGAAAGTGTTCGGCATGCGTAGACACCCGTCTTGGGGCTTCGTGGTGTGGCCCCCCTCCACGGAAGGCAAGTGCCGCCGTCACTTGGAGGGGGGATGGTGCGGGTGGGTGGAACCGGAGGGAATCTAGTGTTGGGTTGGGTCCAGACCGTGTTCGGGGTGTTGCTATGGGCTGACCTATCGCAACCAGGTGGAAGAGTCCACCGGTCAAAGCCCGTCGCGCGCGAAAGTCAAAGGCTAGATCTACTGTCAACTGGGATTCGGGGGTGGGCCTTCGTGGTGTAGCTTGCCACGAAACATCGCACGGGTCGTGATGCATGTGTGAAAGTGTCGTGGCATGCGTAGACGCCCGTCTTGGGGCTCCGTGGTGTGGCCCCCCTCCACGGAAGGCAGTGCCACCGTCACTTGGAGGGGGGATGGTGCGGGTGCGGTGGAACCGGAGGGAATCTAGTGTTGGGTTGGGTCCAGACCGTGTTAGGGGATGTTGCTATGGGCTGACCTATCGCAACCAGGTGGAAGAGTCCACCGGTCAAAGCCCGTCGAGCGAAAGTCAAAGGGCTAGATCTACTGGTCAACTGGGATTCGGGGTGGCCTTCCGGGTGTAGCTACGCCGTCACTTGGAGGGGGGATGGTGCAGGTACGACTGAATATATTTTTATTTTTTTAATTACTTTACATCGGTACCGAACTTGTCCTGGGGGGTACTATTTTTCAGATTTCAGATGCTATCTATGCTGCTGCAAAAAAAAAAGATGCTCTCTATGCCGACGGCATAGCCGTCGGCATAGTTTGCCATGTGACATCTTAAACTATGCCGACGGCTATGCCGTCGGCATAGTTTACCTTATCCCCTCGCGGCGCCCCTCTCCTCCACTCATTCTTTCCCCCACCCCCCGCGCCTCCCAACCCGCATCGCCGCCGCAGCCTCCACACCCGCGCCGTCGCCGCGCGCCTCCACCCGCCCACGCTGCCGCCTCCTCCACACCTGCGCCGTCGCCGCGCGCCTCCACCCGCCCACGCCGCCGCCTCCTCCACACCCGCATCGCCGTCGCCCCGGCCTCTCCAACCCATCGCCGCCTCGACCCCGCCCTTGCCCTCTCCAACCCCGCGCGCCCCGACCTCCCCGCCGGCCGCACTGCCGTCCCGGCCTCCTCCCGACCCCACTGCCGCCCCGACCACCCCGCCTCCTCACTGACCCTGCGCGGCGCCGGTGGCGGTCCCGACCATGGCTGGCTGCGGCTCTCGCCGGCCTGCGCCCCTGCTGTGTTGGCCGGGCTTCTCCGGCCGGCCCAGCCCCTCCCCGGCCCTCCCGTCCCCTCCACCGCCGGCCCCTGCCTTCAATTCCACCGCCGCGACGCCCCTCTGCCCAGTGAGCTAGCACTCCTTTGTTTTTTTTTCATTTTTTTGCATTATTTAGCTACTGTTGGATGTACGAATGGATGCATGGATGGATGTTGGATGTTGTTAGGTTGCTAGATGGATGAATGTTGTATGTGTCCTAGATGGATTGATGAATCTCGGCAAAATGAATTATTTTGCTACTGTTATGTTGCTAGATGGATGAATCTCGGCAAAATGAATTATCATAGTTAAAAAAGCAACTTGAGTCACTTAGTTTATAAAATTGTTAATGAAGCTTTTATTTTCAGTTTGTGATGTTGTTAAGTAGCTATGTGAGATGATGACCTAAATTGATGTGTCAATGCTTAATGTGAGGTGATGACCTAAATTGGGATATGATAAGTGCTTCCAAATTTGTCACTTGACAAAATATGATTTTTTTTTCATAGTTTAAAGTGTCAATGCTTAATGTGAGGTGATGACCTAAATTTTTTTGACTCGGTGGAATTAACAGGATTTGTGGTGTTCCATCTTCGTGGAGTGATCGTCGACGTTGGAGGTGTTGGTCCACGATCATCCCTCTCTTTTGATCGACTACATCGTCTACATCGGAGGGTGAGCAACAATTCCATGACCTCGTCCGCTTTTTTTCCAAGTCAGTAGATTAAATTTTCACATCAAGTCGCGTAACCTAGGCGTCTCCCGTCCGAAAGGGTTGCATCAATAAATATGCATTCAATTGCATATTTATCACCGCAGCTCTTTCGGATTATCCAACGTTTTCCACGGACAGCCCGAGGATGTGTAGATTGGGTACGTTGTCCATGCTCTGCCCCATTCCGAGACAGGATTTCGGCGGCGCCTCCTTGTTGTTCTTCGGATGCACATTCTCCCGGCATTTTGCCGAGACGTGTATTTGGAGAACAGCGGGGAGGTGCTGCCAAAATTTTGTCTCGGAACAGGGTAGAATGGAGAACGTACTCAATCTACACATCCTCGGGTGGGATTAGGACCCATCTTTACCTATTAGAGATGTAGGTGGATTCAACGCGGTAGAAAATGAAAATTTGATGTGATTAATTTAAGTGAATCCTTAATTATGTTGTGTGGCTTGCAAAAAAGCAGAGGATGGCAGATAATCAGTGGATGTACAGTGGTTTTATCCGTCGGAATCGAGTAACATCAGAGTGGATCATAAAAACCGATGTGTATTTGAAGGAGATATTCCGTTGTCCAATGAGAATTATCCCACCATGCCCCTGTGCGAGATGTGCCAGACGTCACCGTAGAAATCAGAAGGACATGACTGAGCACCTTCGCACGCACGGATATATGCCAAACTTTGACATGCCGCCGATAAACATAGCCGAGCAGGACCGTGGTAGAGAGGAGGTGATGCGACAACGCATCGATGGATATGAGGACGACGGGGTCAGGGACATGCTAGATGATGTCATTGTTGCAGAAACGGCAAATGCGACACCTTCAGAGAATGAACCAGAGAAGCCGGAGGCAACCGCAAAGGCCTTCTTGGAGGTCTTGGCCTCGTCGAAGAAACCTCTTTATGCGGGTGCGAAAATATCTCAGCTGGATGCCATCTCGCAACTGATTGCAGTGAAGGCTGAGTACGGCTGTAGCCAGAAATGCTTTGAAGCATTCCTGGGAGTATGGGCTAACAGCCTCCCTGAGGGTCATGAACTGCCGAAAAGCATGTACGATACAAAGAAAATCATGAAGGCACTCTCTATGGATTATGAGAAAATAGATGTTTGCCCAAAGAATTGCCTTTTGTTTAGGCACGAGTATGCGGATGACAAGTACTGTAGGCAGTGCGGTTCGTCTCGGTACATTGAGGTGGTCGGTGAGGATGGTGAGAAAAAGCAGCTAGCCATCCCCGTTAAGATTCTTCGGTATCTTGATTTTATAAAAAGACTGCAGCGCCTTTTCATCACGAAGGAGTCTGCCAAAATGATGAAGTGGCACAAGGAAGGTATAAGGTATAATCCAAAAAAAATCGTACATCCATCGGAAGGCGAAGCATGGAAGTCGTTCGATGAAGAATACCCCGAGGAAGCAGCCGAGGCTGGGAATGTCAGAATAGCCATATCAGGTGATGGGTTCAATCCATATGGTATGTCGTCCAATCCATACAGCTGCTGGCCCGTGTTTGTAATTCCGCTCAATCTTCCTCCCGGTGCCCTAATGCAACGCAAGACCATGTTCTTGTCGCTCATCATTCCGGGGCCTGAATACCTGGGGAAGCAATTGGGTGTGTTTATGCAGCCGCTGGTGGATGATTTGCACCATTCTTGGTACTTTCCAAGGTTGACATACGACCGGGATCTGCAGAGAAATTTCTTGATGAAAGTTTGGTTGCACTATTGCATGCATGACTTTCCCGGCTATGCTCTATTCTGCGGATGGTGTACAAGTGGGAAGATGCCATGCCCAGTGTGCATGCAGGCTCTGCGAATGATTTGGCTGAGTAAGGGTGGCAAGTATGTAGCCTTTGACCTGCATCGACAGTTCCTCCCTCCAGACCATCCAGACAGGGAAGACAAGAAGAACTTCACGAAAGACCGGGTTGTTCATGAAGTAACCGAGATTCCAACATTTTCGGGGGCAGATGTTCTTGCTCAGCTAAAAGCTCTCAAGCCTAAAGTCAAAGGCAAAGGCAAAGCCAAAGCCAAAGGCTTCGAGGGATATGGTGAGACGCACAACTGGACTCACATTACCCCCTTCTCGCAGCTTCCCTATGTGACGCCCCCGGCTTAATCGTGCACTAATCATACACGCAAATGCGCACGATCAAGCCTAAGGACTCACTTGACGATATCACAACACAACTCTAAAATATAAATAAAGTCATACAAGCTTAATATTACAAGCCAGGGCCTCGAGGGCTCGAATACATAGCTCGATGGCATACAAGCGTCAGCGGAAGCATTAGATATCTGAGTACAGATATAATACAGAGAGAGAGATAAGCCTTCACAGAGGCGGGGTAAAATAAAAGCTACGATCGAAAGGCGTAGGCCTCCTGCCCTGGACCCTCCGATCCTACTCCTGGTCGTCAGGTGGCACCTCGTAGTAGTAGTACTCGCCAGGCGGGTAGTAGTAGTGGTCGTCGACTGGGGCATCTGACTCAGGGGCTCCGTCGTCTGGTGGCATCAAAAGAAATATGGGGGAAAACGAAAATAAAGCAAACGTGAGTACTCATCCGAAGTACTCAGCAAGCAAGGATCTACACTACATATGCATCATTCTCAAAAGGGGGCTGTATCAGTGGACTGGGCTGCAGAAATGCCAGAATAGAGGGAGAAGCCTAGTCCTATCGAAGACTAGCATCTTCATCAGTCTTCAGCAGTCTTTCAGCATGAGAAGAGAGCAGAATAACATAATGTAAAGCAACAGTAGTAGTATCATCATCCTCGACCTGAGATCCTTTCTCGACTCCCTGCGAGAAAGCAATCCCAGAGCCGTACTATCCAGTTCTCATCACATGATCTAGTTGTACCGATCGGGATACAACTCCGAGTGTCCGTTACCGTAGGACAGGCTATCGATAGAAGTTTCTTCCCTGCAGGGGTGCACCAACTTACCCACCACGCTCGCTTAACTCCGGCCGGACACACTTTCTGGGTCATGCCCGGCCTCGGCTAAGCAACACGCCGCAACCCGACCGAATACTTAACAGAGAGGTCAGCACGCCGGACTAACCTATGCCCCCAGGGGTCTCGGGCCATCGCCCCGGACGCTCCTGCACGTTGCGTACGCGGCTGAAAGCAGACCTAGCAACCCTTATACAAGCGCGGTTGCGTTCCCAGTCCAATTCAGCGCGCGCCGCTCAGTCACTGACGTCTATTAAGCTCCGGCTGAAGTATACGACGCAGAACGCCCATACTATGCCCACGTGATGGTTAGTGCCATCGGGCCAGAGGCCCCTCGGATCAAATATCCAAACCGTAGAGTTCTAGTGGCTTGCGGTAACGAGCAGAGACTCACGAAAGATGTGACCCCGTCGCCCCGTCTCGAGGACTTGCTGCAAGGGCTAAGAATGCCCGGCCGCGCCTCGTGGAATATGTCACGGGTACCTATCCAACACTCGCGGGTACCCCTCAGGGTCGACCCGCCTTCTCAAGTATCAATAACATCCGTTAAGTAAGGCAACCGTGAGGCTACCATATCAAGGGGAATCCTGAGGAATCACCCTCGATGGAATTCCCGCTCGATGGGTTGCACGACGACGTCGGTGTCGGGGGTAGTGTAGGAGGAATCACCCTCGCTTACCACGACCGGTTAACCAACCTACAAGGTCATCATCGGAAGTGCTGACAAGGTATCACCCTCGGCACTTGACGATAACCCAGTAGTGTCGAGCATTAGAGGGGGAAAAGTGTCGTGCGGTGTCGGGGTCTGATCTTCGATCCCGTAGAACGGGTCTTCTGATATCCAGCAGGGCAGTCGGGATCAGGTGGGGGTCTCTATCGTGTCTCTACCCAGGCTATGCTAAGCAGTCTTGGATAACCAACAAGGTGGCAAGGCAGGTTACAATAAGCAGGCTATGCAACAGATATAGGAAAACAGTAGCAGTAGCAATTCTAATGCAAGCATGAGAGAGAAGAGAATGGGCGATATCGGAATGCTCAAAAAGGGGGGTGCTTGCCTGTTTGCTCTGGGGCAAGGGCAAGGTCTTCAGGGGTGTCGTCGGGGACGTAGTCGTACTCCGGAGCTGTGTCTGCCTCGGGAGCTACGTCTGCGTCGGGGTCTACCGAGAAGAAAGAGGGGGAGGAAACAGGTAAACATAATGCAAATACATGCCACACAATGCGTGCTATGCTATGATGCAGTGCAGGGTTGCCTGAATATGCATCTAAGTCATTTTAGTTATTTTTATGATTTTCTGGAATTTAATTACCGGTGTGTGTGCACTTATTCATCTGCCGGATACGGGTCCGGTGTTACGAGTTCATATACGTAGGAGGTTCCGATGAAGAAACAGACGGCACGATTAGACTCGGCTCGTCGTTCTGAGCAAGTTTCATGTATAAACTTTTTCGATCTGAGCTACGGTTTAAAAGATATGAATTTTTTTTAAAAAATTATTTGAATTTTTTGGAATTTAATTATTTAATACAAAATGGAAATATGATGTCAGCATGATGCCCTGCTGACGTCAGCAGGTCAACGGTCGGCTGACCAGGGTCAAATATGACATGTGGGTCCAGTGGGACCCACATGTCAGCCTCTGTGACTTAACAGGGTTAGATTATACTAACAGTGGGTTAATTAACTGAGTGGGGCCCTGATGTCAGTGAGTGTTTAGTATAACTAATTAGTTTTATTTTCAAAATCATTTATTTAGGCTAATTAACAGGAGGGGGCCCACACGCCAGTGACTCATGGTGAACAGTAATTGGAGTTGACCAAAGTCAACGAGGTCAAACCGGCGCTGGGGCCCACAGTCAGTGACTCAGAGGGGGGTCCCACGTGGCGCCAGCTCAGCTCGGCGGCCGGAGACGCGCCGGCGACCTCTCCAGCGGCGGTGCTTCGCCGGAACGGCTCGGAAATCCGCTACACCGCTCCGTTTCTTGCGTTCTAAAGTGCGTTCGATCGAGGAGGGAGTGCCGCATCCAACGTGAGCGGTGGCGCGGTCTAAACTAGCCGGAATCGGCGCCGGCGACGAGTGGTGGCGATGGCTGAAGCTCGGCGAGCTCGCAGATGACGCTACGGCGAGCAAAACAGACGGAGCTGAGCACCTACGGCCTCTACATGCGCAGGCGAGCACGATGGACACATGCGCGTGACCGAACGGTCACCGGAACCTGGCCGGCGTCGAGCTCGACGGCGTTGAGCTCGGACGTTCTCTGGTGCGGCCACTATGGCGATGAATAGGCGCGGAGAAGAGAGGGGGAGGTCGGAGGGGGAGCTCACCGCAGCGGCACACGTTGGCCCGTGGGGGTTTAGGAGCTGCAGGAGGTCGAGGTCACCGGAACCGCGCCGGAGATGCAGAAGAGGGGCGCGGCTCGATCCGCGCAACGTGGAGCTCCTTGGCCCCAATCAACGGCGCCCGAGGCCGTGGCGGTCCATGGCGATGGCGCAGGACATGGCAGAGCGGCAGGCAGGGCTCGGTGGCCGCGGGGACGAACGAGAACGGCGGCGGTGGCGCTCGGACCAGAGAGAGCAGAGGCGAGCGCGAGCAGGGGAGGGGTGAGGGAGGAGCGGCGAGTGGATAGGAGGGGCCAGGGGAGCTGGACGGGGCTCGCCCTTATCCTCCCGGGCTCCTGTATCGTCGGTGGCGCCACGGTGTCGCCGGCCGACTGGCGCGCGCGGGCGCGGCCACGGCGAAGGCGACACGGGGAGGAGGGAGACGGCGTGGGCTGCTGTTGGACTGGGCCTGCACACTGTGCACTTAGGCCCAGCCAACAGTGGCTTTCTTCTTTTTCCTTATTTCTCTTTTTCCTTTTCTTTTATCCTTTCCTGTTTTGATTTAGTTAGGACTTTTTAGTATTTTTGTAAAATATGAGACTAGGCTCAAATAATGCTATGCAATATTGTCCTTCACCAAAAAGTGATTTGGACACATTTGGATTTCATTTGAATTTGAAATGAGTTTAAATGAATTTGAATGTTCTGTTTGGGTGCTGTTTCATGTTGTTTGACTCATTACTCCTGTCCCAAAAATATTGCTTATGGTTTTGTCATTGCTACTGGATTATTTGCCAATTAATGGACATTTTTCCATCAGCATTTGAACAACTCCATATTTCACTTTGGAATTTAAATTGATTTTCAAATTTGAATTTGAGTTGAATCCTTAACCCTTGTGATTTGGCGCTGCTAATGATCATGACTTGGCATATTCAACAGAGCATCACAGTGCTTATTACAAAGGGGTGTTACACCCTATTTCAAGGACCTCAAACTTCCTTACAACATAGATGTGATGCACACCGAAAAGAATGTGGCAGAGTCCCTTTTCCGCACGATCCTCAACATTCGTGATAAGACGAAGGATGACGTTAAAGCTAGAGCCGATCAACAGAGAATTTGTGATAGACCAACAGAGAATTTGTGATAGACCACGTCTGAACATGAAGCCTCCCACAGGCGGTCGAAAAAACTGGTTCAAGCCAGATGCTGACTTTGTCCTTAAACCGCCAGAAAAAAAGGAAGTACTTATCTGGCTGAAACAAATTTTGAAGTTCACTGATGGTTATGCATCGAATATAAGTAAGGGAGTCAATCTTTCAACGGGCAAAGTGACCGGCCTGAAGAGTCATGTCTACCATGTATGGATTGAGCGGATAATGCCGGTGATGATTCGAGGCTATGTCCCCGAGCATGTCTGGCGAGTGCTTGCCGAGCTAAGCCATTTCTTCCGCACACTCTGTGCTAAAGAAGTAAGTAAAGAGGTGATTGAAAAATTGCATAAGAAGGCACCAGAGTTGATAGTCAAGCTAGAGAAGATCTTTCCGCCAGGCTTCTTTACTCCGATGACACATCTCATTCTGCACCTCGCGAACGAGGTATTGTTGGGGGGGGGGGGGCATGTTCAAAACAACCCCGATGCGGTGATATCTCCTTGGGGTTTTAAATTGGTAATAGAAGCTTTTATTTTCAGTTTGTGATGTTGTTAAGTAGCTATGTGATGATGACCTAAATTGATTGTCAATGCTTAATGTGAGGTGATGACCTAAATTGGGAGTGGATAATCTTCCAAATTTGTCACTTGACAAATATGTTTTTTTTTTCATAGTTAAATGTCAATCTTAATGGTGAGGTGATGACCTAAATTTTTTTGACTCGTGTGAAATTAACAGGATTTGTGTGTTCCATCTTCGTGGAGTGATCGTCGACGTTGGAGGTGTTGGTCCACGATCATCCCTCTCTTTTGATCGACTACATCGTCTACATCGGAGGTGAGCAACAATTCCATGACCTCGTCCGCTTTTTTTTCCAAGTCAGTAGATTAAATTTTCACATCAAGTCGGTAACCTAGGCGTCTCCCGTCCGAAAGGGTTGCATCAATAATATGCATTCAATTGCATATTTATCACCGCAGTCTTTTCGGATTATCCAACGTTTTCCACGGACCCCCGAGGTGTTTAGATTGGGGTACGTTGTCCATGCTCTGCCCCATTCCGAGACAGGATTTCGGCGGCGCCTCCTTGTTGTCTCTTCGATGCACATTCTCCCGGCATTTTGCCGAGACGTGTATTTGGAGACACGGGGAGGTGCTGCCAAAATTTTGTCTCGGAACGGGTGAATGGAGAACTGTACTCAATCTACACATCCTCGGTGGGATTAGGACCCATCTTTACCTATTAGGAGGTAGGTGGATTCAACGCGGTAGAATGAAAATTTGATGTGATTAATTTAGTGAATCCTTAATTATGTGTTGTGTGGCTTGCAAAAAAGCAGAGGATGGCAGATAATCAGTGGATGTTACAGTGGTTTTATCCGTCGGAATCGAGTAACATCAGAGTGGATCATAAAAACCGATGTGTATTTGAAGGAGATATTCCTTGTCCAATAGAATTATCCCACCATGCCCCTGTGCGAGATGTGCCAGACGTCACCGTAGAAATCAGAAGGACATGACTGAGCACCTTCGCACGCACGGATATATGCCAAACTTTGACATGCCGCCGATAACATGCCGAAGGACCGTGGTAGAGAGGAGGTGATGCGACACGCATCGATGATATGAGGACACGGGGTCAGGGACATTTAGATGATTTCATTGTTGCAGAAACGGCAAATGCGACACCTTCAGAGAATGAACCAGAGAAGCCGGAGGCAACCGCAAAGGCCTTCTTGGAGGTCTTGGCCTCGTCGAAGAAACCTCTTTATGCGGGTGCAAAATATCTCAGCTGATGCCATCTCGCAACTGATTGCAGTGAAGGCTGAGTACGGCTGTAGCCAGAAATGCTTTGAAGCATTCCTGGGAGTATGGGCTAACAGCCCCCTGAGGGTCATGAACTGCCAAAAGCATGTACGATACAAAGAAATCATGAGGCACTCTCTATGGATTTAGAAAATAGATGTTTGCCCAAAGAATTGCCTTTTGTTTAGCACGAGTATGCGATGACAAGTACTGTAGGCAGTGCGGTTCGTCTCGGTACATTGAGGTGGTCGGTGAGGATGGTGAGAAAAAGCAGCTAGCCATCCCGTTAAGATTCTTCGGTATCTTGATTTTATAAAAAGACTGCAGCGCCTTTTCATCACGAAGGAGTCTGCCAAAATGATGAAGTGGCACAAGGAAGGTATAAGGTATAATCCAAAAAAATCGTACATCCATCGGAAGGCGAAGCATGGAAGTCGTTCGATGAAGAATACCCCGAGGAAGCAGCCGAGGCTGGGAATGTCAGAATAGCCATATCGGTGATGGGTTCATCCATAGGGTATGTCGTCCAATCCATCCATACAGCTGCTGCCCCGTGTTTGTATTCCGCTCAATCTTCCTCCCGGTGCCCTAATGCAACGCAGACCCATGTTCTTGTCGCTCATCATTCCGGGCCGAATACCTGGGAAGCAATTGGGTGTGTTTATGCAGCCGCTGGTGGAGATTTGCACCATTCTTGGTACTTTCCAAGGTGACATACGACCGGGATCTGCAGAGAATTTTCTTGATGAAAGTTTTTGCACTATGCATGCATGACTTTCCCGGCTATGCTCTATTCTGCGGATGGTGTACAAGTGGAAGATGCCATCCCCAGTGTGCATGCAGGCTCTGCGAATGATTTGGCTGAGTAGGGTGGCAAGTATGTAGCCTTTGACCTGCATCGACAGTTCCTCCCTCCAGACCATCCAGACAGGGAAGACAAGAAGAACTTCACGAAAGACCGGGTTGTTCATGAAGTAACCGAGATTCCAACATTTCGTGGGGGCAATGTTCTTGCTCAGCTAAAACTCTCAAGCCTAAAGTCAAAGGCAAAGGCAAGCCAACCAAAGGCTTCGAGGGATATGGTGAGACGCACAACTGGACTCACATTACCCCCTCCGCAGCTTCCCTATGTGACGCCCCCGGCTTAATCGTGCACTAATCATACACGCAAATGCGCACGATCAAGCCTAAGGATCACTTGACGATATCACAACACAACTCTAAAATTAAATAAAGTCATACAAGCTTAATATACAAGCCAGGGCCTCGAGGGCTCGAATACATAGCTCGATGGCATACAGCGTCAGCGAGCATTAGATATCTGAGTACAGATATAATACGAGAGAGAGATAAGCCTTCACAGAGGCGGGGTAAAATAAAAGCTACGATCGAAAGGCGTAGGCCCTGCCCTGGACCCTCCGATCCTACTCCTGGTCGTCAGGTGGCACTCGTAGTAGTAGTACTCGCCAGGCGGGTAGTTGTGGTCGTCGACTGGGGCATCTGACTCAGGGGCTCCGTCGTCTTTGGATGCACAAAGAATATGGGGGAAAACGAAAATAAAGCAAACGTAGATACTCATCCGAAGTACTCAGCAAGCAAGGATCTACACTACATATGCATCATTCTCAAAAGGGGGCTGTATCAGTGGACTGGGCTGCAGAAATGCCAGAAGAGGGAGAAGCCTAGTCCTATCGAAGACTAGCATCTTCATCATTCTTCAGCAGTCTTTCACAGCATGAGAAGAGAGCAGAATAACATAATGTAAAGCAACAAGTATTATCATCATCCTCGACCTGAATCCTTTCTCGACTCCCTGCGAGAAACAATCCCAGAGCGTCCTAATCCAGTTCTCATCACATGATCTAGTTGTACCGATCGGGATACAACTCCGAGTGTCCGTTACCGTAGGACAGGCTATCGATAGAAGTTTTCTCTCCCCTGCAGGGGTGCACCAACTTACCCACCACGCTCGCTTAACTCCGGCCGGACACACTTTCTGGGTCATGCCCGGCCTCGGCTAAGCAACACGCCGCAACCCCGACCGATACTTAACAGAGAGGTCGCACGCCGGACTAACCTATGCCCCAGGGTCTCGGGCCATCGCCCCGGACCCTCCTGCACTTTTGCGTACGCGGCTGAAAGCAGACCTAGCCCCCTTATACAAGCGCGGTTGCGTTCCCAGTCCAATTCAGCGCGCGCCGCTCAGTCACTGACGTCTATTAAGCTCCGGCTGAAGTATACGACCGAAACGCCCATACTAGCCCACTGTGATGGTTAGTGCCATCGGGCCAGAGGCCCCTCGGATCAAATATCCAAACCGTAGAGTTCTAGTGGCTTGCGGTAACGAGCAGAGACTCACGAAAGATGTGACCCCGTCGCCCCGTCTCGAGGCCTTGCTGCAAGGGCTAAGAATGCCCGGCCGCCCTCGTGGAATATGTCACGTTACCTATCCAACACTCGCGGGTACCCCTCAGGGTCGACCGCCTTCTCAAGTATCAATAACATCCTTAAGTAAGGCAACCGTGAGGCTACCATATCAAGGGGAATCCTGAGGAATCACCCTCGATGGAATTCCCGCTCGATGGGTTGCACGACGACGTCGGTGTCGGGGGTAGTGTAGGAGGAATCACCCTCGCTTACCACACGACCGGTTAACCAACCTACAAGGTCATCATCGGAAGTGCTGACAAGGTATCACCCCTCGGCACTTGACGATAACCCAGTAGTGTCGAGCATTAGAGGGGGAAAAGTGTCGTGCGGTGTCGGGGTCTGATCTTCGATCCCGTAGAACGGGTCTTCTGATATCCAGCAGGCAGTCGGGATCAGGTGGGGTCTCTATCGTCGTGCTCTACCCAGGCTATGCTAAGCAGTCTTGGATAACCAACAGTGGCAAGGCAGGTTACAATAAGCAGGCTATGCAACAGATATAGGAAAACAGTAGCAGTAGCAATTCTAATGCAAGCATAGAGAAAAGAGAAATGGGCGATATCGGAATGCTCAAAAAGGGGGTGCTTGCCTGTTTGCTCTGGGGCAAGGGCAAGGTCTTCAGGGGTGTCGTCGGGGACGTAGTCGTACTCCGGAGCTGTGTCTGCCTCGGGAGCTACTGTCTGCTTCGGGGTCTACCGAGAGAAAGAGGGGGAGGAAACAGGTAAACATAATGCAAATACATGCCACACAATGCGTGCTATGCTATGATGCAGTGCAGGGTTGCCTGAATATGCATCTAAGTCATTTTAGTTATTTTTATGATTTTCTGGAATTTAATTACCCGTGTGTGTGGCACTTATTCATCTGCCGGATACGGGTCCGTGTTACGAGTTCATATACGTAGGAGTTCCGATGAAGAAACAAACGGCACGATTAGACTCGGCTCGTCGTTCTGAGCATTTCATGTATAAACTTTTTCGATCTGAGCTACGGTTTAAAGATATGAATTTTTTTTAAAAAATTATTTGAATTTTTTGGAATTTAATTATTTAAATACAAAATGGAAATATGATTGTCAGCATGATGCCCTGCTGACGTCAGCAGGTCAACGGTCGGCTGACCAGGGTCAAATATGACATGTGGGTCCAGTGGGACCCACATGTCAGCCTCTGTGACTTAACAGGGTTAGATTATACTAACAGTGGGTTAATTAACTGAGTGGGGCCCTGATGTCAGTGAGTGTTTAGTATAACTATTAGTTTTATTTTCAAAATCATTTATTTAGGCTAATTAACAGGAGGGGGCCCACACGCCAGTGACTCATGGTGAACAGTAATTGGAGTTGACCAAAGTCAACAGGTCAACCGGCGCTGGGGCCCACAGTCAGTGACTCAGAGGGGGGTCCCACGTGGCGCCAGCTCAGCTTCGGCGGCCGAGACGCGCCGGCGACCTCTCCAGCGCGGTGCTTCGCCGGAACGGCTCTGGAAATCCCGCTACACAAACAACACCGCTACCGTTTCTTTCCGCGTTCTAAAGTGCGTTCGATCGAGGAGGGAGTGCCGCATCCAACGTGAGCGGTGGCGCGGTCTAAACTAGCCGGAACGGCGCCGGCGACGAGTGGGCGATGGCTGAAGCTCGGCGAGCCTCGCAGATACCACGCTACGGCGAAGCAAACAGACGGAGCTGAGCACCTACGGCCTCTACGATGCGCAGGCGAGCACGATGGACACATGCGCGTGACCGAACGGTCACGGAACCTGGCCGCGTCGAGCTCGACGGCGTTGAGCTCGACGTTCTCCTGGTGCCTTGGCACGGCCACTAGTGGCGATGAATAGCGCGCGGAAGAGAGAGGGGGAGGTCGGAAGGGGGAGCTCACCGCCGCGCGCTCCACGTTGGCCGCGTGGGGGTTTAAGGAGGGATGCGTCAGGAGTCGGGAGGTCCTCGCGGATGCACTGAGCTCTTGGCCGACCGGAGTGGTCCAGAAGAGGTCGCGCGCGGCCAGCCCGACGGCGAGCCCTCTACGTCGCCAACTGGAGCTCCTGGCGTCCGAGGTAGCAGATCGGCGGTGCGCGATCCTGACTGTGCGGGTTGGGCTCTCCCAGGGGCGCCGCGGGGATGGGGGGCACGAGGAAGCGCGGCGAGGCCGGGGCATCGCGGGCAGATGGCGAGCGGCCCGAGACGACGTGACGAGAACGGCGGCGGTGGCCTCGACCAGAGAGAGCGAGGCGGCGCGAGCAGGGAGGGGTGGGGAGGAGCGCAGTGGATAGGAGGGGCCAGGGAGCTGGACGGGGCTCGCCCTTATCCTCCCGGGCTCCTGTATCGTCGGTGGCGCACGGTGTCGCCGGCCGACTGGCGCGCGCGGGCGCGGCCACGGCGAAGGCGACACGGGGAGAGGGAGACGGCGTGGGCTGCTGTTGACTGGGCCGCACACTGTGCACTTAGGCCCAGCCACAGTGGCTTTTCTCTTTCTATTTCTCTTTTTTTCCTTTCCTTTCTTTTATCCTTTCCTGTTTTGATTTAGTTAGGACTTTTTAGTATTTTTGTAAAATATGAACTAGGCTCAAATAATGCTATGGCAATATTGTCCTTCACCAAAAAGTGATTTGACACATTTGGATTTCTTTGAATTTGAAATGAGTTTAAATGAATTTGAATGTTCTGTTTGGGTGCTGTTTCATGTTGTTTGACTCATTATCTCCTGTCCCAAAAATATTGCTTATGGTTTTGTCATTGCTACTGGATTTTTGCCAATTAATGGACATTTTTCCATCAGCATTTGAACAACTCCATATTTCACTTTGGAATTTAAATTGATTTTCAAATTTGAATTTGAGTTGAATCCTTAACCCTTGTGATTTGGCGCTGCTAATGATCATGACTTGGCATATTC
The DNA here is from genome assembly GCA_011799875.1 of Thinopyrum elongatum. NCBI lineage: Eukaryota > Viridiplantae > Streptophyta > Magnoliopsida > Poales > Poaceae > Thinopyrum > Thinopyrum elongatum. The sequence continues at coordinate 521,034,285 of CM022297.1, read as the reverse complement.
AACAGAGCATCACAGTGCTTATTACAAAGGGGTGTTACACCCATTTCAAGGACCTCAACTTCCTTACAACATAGATGTGATGCACACCGAACAAAAGAATGTGGCAGAGTCCCTTTTCCCCGCACGATCCTCAACATTCGTGATAAGACGAAGGATGACGTTAAAGCTAGAGCCGATCACGAGAATTTGTGATAGACCAACAGAGAATTTGTGATAGACCACGTCTGAACATGAACCCTCCCACAGCGGTCGAAAAAACTGGTTCAGAGCCAGATGCTGACTTTGTCCTTAAACGCCAGAAAAAAGGAAGTACTTATCTGCTGAAACAAATTTTGAAGTTCACTGATGGTTATGCATCAAGATAAAGTAAGGAGTCAATCTTTCAACGGGCAAAGTGACCGGCCTGAAGATCAGTCTTCCATGTATGGATTGAGCGGATAATGCCGGTGATGATTCGAGGCTATGTCCCCGAGCATGTCTGGCGAGTGCTTGCCGAGCTAAGCCATTTCTTTCCGCACACTCTGTGCTAAAGAAGTAAGTAAGAGGTATTGAAAAATTGCATAAGAAGGCACCAGAGTTGATAGTCAAGCTAGAGAAGATCTTTCCGCCAGGCTTCTTTACTCTCCGATGACACATCTCATTCTGCACCTCGCGAACGAGGTATTGTTGGGGGGGGGGGGGGGCCTTGTGCAGAATCCTGGCAGTACGGCCCTGAGAGACAAAAC